>OY757252.1:9986417-10239417 GCA_963584085.1 Pyrausta aurata | reverse complement strand
TGTTCGACACTGTGCTCAAGCCGGACTCGAAACGGCCGCTACAGGTGCCTCTCCGTATGCGACAGCTTCCGAAGTCGTTCTTTAACCCGCCGTCGACCGGTTCCAAGTCGCCATCTGTGTCTCACTCGCGAGAAAACTCGGCCGACTCGGCGTTCGGATCGTCGTCCGCGACCGGCGCCGCTCCGGTGTCGCACTCTCGGGCGCACTCCTCGCCGGCCAGCCTGCAGCAGACGTACGCCGCGGGCCAGCAGACCCAGCCGCAGCCGCTCCTGCACCAGCACGCCAAACACAGATCGTACGATGTCGGATCACACCTTCACGACGATTTGGGTCCGCTGCCAGCTGGGTGGGAGCAAGCGAGAACCCCGGAGGGTCAGATTTATTATCTCAAGTAAGTTAATGTTGATGATGGTTAATACCTTCGTTGCTGATCATATTATTTACATAGAACACTTTAAAAGTATCTGAATAACAGGTAGCTGTTGGCTGTTGCGATGCGGTTTTGGAAGACATGCACCTCGCCAAACAAAGAAATATATATTTTAAACCTGTTTAATTAAGCGGTATCATCTTCATAGTCTTTACAATGATGATCTCATGTGTCCGGATGGTTAAAAAGATAAGTCTGTAACCTTCACTATTTAGAATCATGTTAAGGAGGTTCTTTATCTTAAAATTTGGGTCAAACATCTTTGTGGTGTCAGAAATGGACATCGACAGAAATTGTGCGTGCTGCTTGATTACATGTCATTAGTTAGTTATTATTACGTGGATGATGTTCTAAGTTGGCTCGTTAAGTCAGGTACTTAACTATCGACCTGGCCAGGTACTATTGCAAATTACTAATAACCACAGCACCAATATGGTTTCTGCTGTCGTTTACCTTTTAAGTATGTTAAGCGAATGTTGTAACCAAAGAGGGGCAGGCAAATACCTTTTACAAATGAAAAAATACACAAACAAAAGATGTCAGCTTAACTTAACTTTCCGTGTATTATGATTTCATGTTTTGAGTGTTCCGAAATAATTGTGAGAACTTTGTTATCATTATTCTGAAAACACATTGTCGTCATTTGCTATCTTATCGCGATCGTACACTTACCTGCCGTCAGTGCACTGATAAAACAAGATAAGAGTTAAAGCCTTTATTATATTATGGAGAATAGGTAACAGTACGGACGACAGCACGTCAAGCTATACACTGCGTTATGCTGTTGGAATAAGAGCTATTTTTCAACAATAATGTATAGTCTGATGTGCTGTCGACTGCATGACTATGGACAATGACAGATATGCACAATCACGGGTTCTATCTTAAAATAAAAAAATATATATTAAAGTTTCTATTCACAACTGGACTGTGTAATATAAGATACCGTATGCATCGATTACTCATTATAGAATAAACAAATACAATAATTTGTTATGACAACGTTTTCCCGGGTTTTTTTATTCCGGGATTGTTAGGCACATCACTATTTTCACGTTGGTTTAGAAGACGTCTTTATTTAAAAAAAAATGATTTTATCAATCTCATAACAGATCTGTTAAATCATATCAATATTTATCTTCTATTTCGCAATAAGATAGTGGTTAGGTAAAAAGAAGCATCTCCAAATTACAAAGTAGCTTTCAAACTATTCCAAATAGGTACTACACATTTAGCTTTTCTTCTCAATAGCCATAACTCTCGGAGATAATAAAGAAGCCAAGGTAGTAACTTACTCCGCAGGAGTTTCAGTGTCAGCGGTAGATGAAACATCCCTAAGGTTGACTTCTTTGGCCGTTTCTTTACCAACGCTTCCGGCTTTCGTGCATTGCTTTTAGTTTGTACCTTAATGGTAACGATTTTTAAACCTTTAAATGAACATTAGCTAAAATGACATAATGATGATATTGGCTTAATGCTTAAAGTTCATTAATACAGGTACCCTGCCCTGATTCAGTTTTTTTCTATTTATGCCTGTTTTTCTTCTTTTTATTTAAGAGCTATGCTCTTGTCGGTATCATAATGTAATCACTTTCATCAAAAGTTCTAACATTGATTTTGTTAAGTTATGTTTAAAGTTTGCTTTTGTGTGCTTACCAGAATCAACTCAATTCAACGACCTCTATGTATAAAATAATTAAAATACTTATAGACTGTACTCCACTTGCCCTGCTAATGTTATGTGCCATGCTAGCTATCTTCTACCACCTACATTATCAACTATTTGGTATGTGCTTATAATAACTTTTAGGATGACTTATCCATAATGAATGCCTAATTGGTATATTTACCTACATGGTATAGGTTTCTCTAGCGACTTGTATAAAAAAATATGTAACTTAGGCTCAATTTCTTCATTGATAGTAAGGGTGAAGTTACGTTACTAGTGGTTGAATATTTACGCTTGTGTGTGTTTTGATGAAAAAATACCTTATATAAAAATAACCAATGGTCATTAAAATAGTCATTCTGACGTTTGGTTAAGGTAGTTTTTCTGCAAAACACAAAATATCGTAAATATTCAACTTACCATTATTAACGATGAAAAAATTGGGCCTTAGGCCTTACTAATATAAAACTCGTTAAGTAGTTGAGTTTAATCTTCGTATATCCAACTCATTTATTATGTAAGTAAACGTAGATAATCTGCTTTGTTACAAATAAACCTTACATAATAAAAGCCATCGTGTGTAAAGCAAATGGTAGATAGCTGCCTAATACTCTTTGTAACTGTTTCCAAATAGATTTTATTATTGTATCTGCGTGTATTTGGCTGAAACAGATGTTGCGCTAATGCTTTAAGGCAGTTCGAGTGTATTGAAATAATTATATCGATAATCAGTAATGGCTTTGATAGTCTGGCGCCGCGGCCATTATTGTCGTCGCCAGCGCAATTCCCACTTGCGCTGCGCATGAGTTCGCAATGACGGAAAAAATTAACGCACTTTAGGCGCGATTATAAAGTGACGCAACGTCAATCGAAAACATGTTATTAGGTTAATTAATGCAAAACCTATTAGAAGAAGTGCACTCGCAACTAAAGCATATATATTGTGATTTTTTGCTATTAAAATTTGATTTCATTGTTTTATGAAACACTGATCGACGGAATCAAAATATTCACATGGTGGAATATAAATATAACATGGCTGATATTAATATCATAATATTATACGTGGTCTGAGGTGATATTTTATAACAATAGCAAGGTAAAAGACGTTACTATCTCTGGCATTAAGTCGCGTGTCGATGTTCCCTCACCGGTGCGTGGACGGCAGCCAACGCGACTTCAAAGGTTTTTCCACCTCGTAAATAAACGCAATGCTCTTGTAATATGTAGATACTGCTAAAAAATAGACGCAAGGGTTTTCTAATTGATACGATAACATTAACAAATAATTCCAAATTTAGAAGAAGAGTTTTGAAAATGAAGTAAACACGACTACTTTTTACTACATATATTGCACAAAAATATTACCTTTAAGATCAGTTTAATGATAGATAAATAAAACACATAAGTTTAAGTACCGGGAAACTACCATAATACCGCCTGAAGATTGCTATCAGAAAAAAATTTTTATATGCGAAAATTGGTAACAATCCATAAACCCCTTCTTTAACTTCGTTCTAGTAGGAGTATCTCTACTTATGGTGTCAATTATGGTTCAATCAGAAGTATTTTTGAATTTTTCACAATTTGAATTGATGAAAATTCGTATTAAATAAATGATAAGTGCAACAGTGTTGGGTTCAGTAGATAAATGTTTCACATGAGGATTTATTATGTAATTCGCTTCGCTCGGTTCGTTAGCGAACGTCAGGTTTGCCAACGCGGAAGGCCGGTGCGTATCAACGACGCACTTCATAAGCTCCCTTAAAATATTGATATTTCGAATATCAAAGGTATTAATTTAGACGGCGGTCGGCCGGCGGGCCCAGAGTCGCGATGGGCCATTGCAAGCGGTGCGCCTGCGTCTCTTCCGCGTGTTCCTAAATAGACGTGCGCGTCGTTTCTTAATTGCGAGCTGCGGCTATGCTTTATAAGCTCTATAACGTCCGTCGGCGTGCGTCTCGGCTACGAAATGTTTGCTTTAATTATTATTGGAATGGAGGGTAATTCTCGGTGGTTTTGTTCGGCTAGACTTGGCGATGTTCCGAAACGGGTAGCGATGCAAATTGCCTTGGCGGACGCCCAACGCGGCGCTATCGGGCCCAGAGCTTCGGCGCATCACACCTTCAACTGATGCTTGACCCGGAGTACGTGTACCTGGCCGTCTTACAGAATCTCGTAATTGTACTTGCACGTAATAAAGGCTCACCTTACAAATGCAACCTTAATTTTTTTCCATACAGACTCTACCACGCGGCATATTATGTCTAGGTCTTCTTCTTTATACTTTTTAAATTATGCGTTATATTACTTCATAATACTCTCCGTTATATAAAGCTTAGTCATCTTTATCTTAATTAAATGTCTCAATTCTCTACAGTTATAATTGATTATTAACATGTTGTAACAAAGGTTATCACTTGCTCAGTTTAGTGTTGCAAGTTCAACCGGTAATATAATTGTCAGATAAGCCAGCTACTCTACAGAAGTAGTAAATAAACTAAGGTGAAGCAGGATTTAACGAAAAATCAATTACTTTGTTATGTACCACTTTTATCTTAATGCAAATAAGTGTCCTAATAATTAATTAAAATAAAAGACGTTTTTATTTTTGCACGTAAAAGAGCTCATATACTTACATAATTATATCCGGCCCTTGCTTTTGGTGATTTATTGGTTATTGATGCTTTAAGAAGCATCAGGACTACTACCATAAAAGTAGTTACTACTACGAGTACTACCTCAGCATCAAAGGGACTTTATAAAATAAGTAATAATTTTTAAGTATCTGTGCTAAAGGTACTTATATTTTGAATATAACTTTACAAGATATTTTGATTTTCATTTTAAAACAGAATTCGATCAAACTCATGTTTTTTAGTGCACAAATAAATATAAATAATAATTAAAAAAGTATAGAGTCGCAGGGTGTCCGCTTAAATTAGAATCGGTGTCCTTATCAATTTTCTTTTTACACTAATGTGCTTAGATAATAGCATAAGTATTGCTGGCAATAAATATGATCATTGTTTAAAATATCAGTTCCCATGGAAATTGCATTAAAAAACAATAGTGCGTCAGTAAATATTAACCTGCTCGTAGTTGCGTGGTCGACCGACGCTCATCTACACAATGGCGGAGCCGAGCTTCGAACAATATTTCCTTTTAAGTGTCGTTCTTTGAATCCTTAATCAGAGAAACCTCTCGCGCTGCATACAAAGGAATAAGCGTCGTACGAAAAGATAGCACAAGTTCATTCAACTCTTGTTTAATTTAGACAGGTAGGTTTAACTTAACACGAACCGTTCTGTTCTTTCCTAAATGGAAGAGCTTTTAGTTTTGTGGATAGTTTTAACTTGCATTGTGTGGTGAGTTTGTCTTCGATTTTCGATATTGTTTACTATGGTGCTCCTTTCACTGCTTTTCCAATTTGTAGAAGCACATATCGACTCTATTATAATAATAATAAAAGCCTTTATTCGCTGACCTTTTTAATATCTATGTCGACAGGCAACCTGACCATATCGACTCTACCTGGGAATAAAACTAACATTCTTGGTCGATTATAATAACTTTAAACAGTAGTAGAACAGTGGAAAGACAAAATTATCGCTATACTTTGTGTCGCATAAGAATAGGTTAGTCTATTCTCAGTAGTAATTACGTCAACTCGTTCAATTATAATTTGTGTTACCAGATACTTGCTTAACAGCAAACGTGTCGAACCTCTTTGTTGGATAGTGACCTTTGCGGCTGTCGTAATAAGAGCTAAGGATATGGTTCGTAAATTGCCGTGTGCGTAGTGGATGGCGAAAGGAATAGCCTCTCCGACGACTTTGGCAAGGCCGTCCGTGCAGAGTTACACTGCCTTGTCTGGTATCTGACACCGGTTCTACATGCATTGCCTGCATGTATCTGTAGGTGTAATACTTGCAGCTTTACCATTATCATTAGACGTACCTATTTTTTACTCTTAACAAAAACATTTCCTCAAAAACTTAAAATTGCACAAACATTTAAAACAAGTATGTAATGAATAACTGGCTTGTATTAAGTTTAAGTCGCTTTTGCAAAATTACTTATGTAATTCTTTTGTGTGATAATAAGAGAAACTGGAATATTTATATTCCGTTAGTAGGTAGGTATGCTTTCGTAGCTGTTCGTTCTCTAAATTAACTTCATCTCAGAGATCGTTTCACTCAAAACTTTAACAAATTATTTAAATGGCACTTGTCCATCGTGATTACGATTAGTTTTTGTGAGAAAAATAAGCATTCAGGAAATACGGTAATATTCCCAGCGATGATTTATTAACGAGGCTAAGTATTAGTAAAATTTCCCAATACTTTCTAACGATGGCGTTCAACAATCACACACAACAAGTGGACCTATCGGAGGGTGCTACGCGATAACATAAAGCGGCTCACTATCGCCTTCCGAGAACTCTGCGTCCGCGCAGCGCAGGCGGGCCGTGCGCGACAGGTAGCTCTACCTAACGGCATTCACTAGAGAATACAATTTTCGTTTTAGAACAAAGTAATAACGTGCCGTTAATATACTTTCTACTCTGCTCAAAACTAGCATTTGAACGCAGTGAAACTGATTCTGTAACAGGCGGATTATCAAATTATGGCCGCTGCTAATTAATTATACGCTTATGTGAGTTTATAAATATTTTATCAACCTCCGCTTTGACGGTTGTTGTTATGCCGCGGATGAATCTTAAGTGTAAACAAGGAGTTCACTAACTGCGTACGCCGACTTGAAGTTATTGGCAATATTAATATCGTATTACGTGTACCTTTCAGTAGTCATGTGACATCTACATCCTTATGTATTATATTGCTAGGCGTCTAGTGGCGATGTGCTGACTAACGTGGACCTTAAGATTATAATGTAGAGAGTGTTGTTTTCCAAGAGCGGCGGCGGCAACAAGGTACTCACTCAGTTTCCACGCTCTGATTACTGGATGTTGGCTCTAGACAACGTCTTTATCGGCGCCGATCAGAAACTTAACGCAGTAGGAGTGTTCTGAGAAATCGATCTAATGCATAACGATTATAGAAAAGGAAATCAACCTATCTATGACACATCCTTAATTAGAGAGAATAGAGGTAAATATCGGTATTTGCTGTTATGGTTTATAAACCAACAAATTCATGTTTGCTGAAGAACTAAAGACTTACGGCCGTTCCCTCTATATCCATTCTATCTTTGGTTTTTGCCCTACTAGAGATAATAGTTATATACCTTTAGATTTTTTGTCCCTATAAAACTTCTGGCAGTAGGAAATCCTATCTTCGATCGAGAAAATGCTATCTCCAGTCGAGGATAGCTATACCTTTGACTATAGTTTGCATATAGAGAACGGCCATAATAAATTGTCCACATTAGATGACATTAAATGCGTTCATGGGCAATATCTGATACACGCTTACATTAAGTCCAAAATTTTATTAAGAAACGGCACAAGAACCAGTTCTGTGCCCCCATATTGTCTACCTTCACCTTATCAAGTCTATTATTTGTATTCTGATTGAAAAGGCAATTCCAAATGAGGCTCATTCTTTCTGTTGCCTCGTATTCATTTGCGAAATACGGGTGGTTCTGAAGACAAAGTTTTCGGTAATGTAAGTAACAGTTCATTTAAAATTAGGCTGGGGATGTCAAATTCTTGACATTTAGTAAATTTTGTTACAGTAAAACCACGTACCTACCTCCTAAAATGTCATTGAAATTGCGAAACAAACTCACGCCTTCAAAGACCTTTAAATGTCTTGTACTCGTACCTACAGCTGAATCTTATGAAAACGGTTCGAACTTTAGCATTGAATATTAAACCAGTTAAGCGCTTAGCAACCAGTTTCTAGTTAGTCGTCTTCTTACCTAACTAGGCAAGGTAGTCTATTAAGCCCATTAGTAACAATCTCATTAGTGAAATTAAACACATTACCTACTTATATTTATTGAAGTAGACACTTCAAACTGTCAGTCGAAGAGTCACGGTAAAGAACACTTGAGATGTTTGAAATTCTTTTGAAAGCTTGTAACAAATGCATCTAATTTAGTATGTTTAGTTTATCCCACATAGGTACTCGTGTCTGTGTATTCTGCCCACCTCCAAGCAAGCCGTAGACTCCAGTGCGTGCGGCACCTTCAAGGGCAGACCTTTGTTCGTGGTGCATTATCAAGCCTTGTGGACACAGATGGCTTTCGTCGGCTTGTGTCATCGGTATTAATGTGCTCCAATAATACTTGCCATGATCAACAAAGCTGCCTGTTGCGATAAAAGAGTGAGACGGAGCATTCAGACCACACCGGCGCAGCGGCCTACCGCGGGCAGGCACTTACCACCCATCTTATTTTAAGACCTTCACGTTAACGTTAATTATGATACATTAAAATTATTTACGAGTAACGTATTCCTATATTCAGATGACGATGCCAAATTGTGGCATGGGTAAAACAGTCGCAGAGTATCGCCATGCTTAATTGTAGGATCAAAAGGGGTCAACTGTGTACATTGACAAGCGCCTTAGGGCCAACGTCATCACGGAGAGGCGCGTCCCCTTGGTAGAGATGATTTGCTCCCAGTCGTTGTAACAAAATTAAATCAGCATTGTTATAATATTCACAGAACCATCCAATGTGTATTATGTTCAGCATTTAAAAGAAACTATACTTAATAGAACAAGTTGAACGATACACACACTTATCCCATTCATACTCTGTGAGCCCACTGATATTCTAATTATTGTGCAATGACCTAAGGAGGGATTAATGAGATGCATAGACGCAGAATTAGTTGCATATGTATGTATTCGTGGATTATTTATTTATTTACATGAATGAACGGTCAACGAAGTCAGCTCGTGTGCAACTGTGCAATGGGAGGGTCGAGTGGCGTTTCTTATTGGACGTCTTCAATTTACCATTGTGAATCGATTGTTGTGGTTCCTATTACTCATACGATGTCACAGCACGGCACTGATCGGTGGTTCAGCGGTCGGCACGGCTACCGTATGCGCCAACATTGAATACTGATAAGTTTACTCACAAGACAACCGACTGTTGTTCATTATTCACCCGATTGTTTTGTTTTTATACTCGTTTCGTTGTGCGATGTGTAATGGCATATAACATATTTTTTATTCATGAATACGCTACTTCGAGAGTATTTTTGAAGTTTGTGTGGCAATAAGTACAGAACATTAGTAAGGATGACAAGTGTCTGGTTTTGCATGATCATGTTCCAATGTTCAGCATTTATTTACCGAATAACAAACTGATACGTTCATACTTTATATGTTCAGGATTGTTGTGTCATGGTGAATAGCTAGATGCTAAGTCTCTACTATCTAATGTTCACTCTAAAAAGACTTCAACGGCAGACTGAACCTGCAGTTCTAGCAATTTGCAGCAAAGTAAAATTCTGGTCTCCTCGTAGATATCAATGTAGGAACAGACAAGATTGCCTAAAACAATCTGAATAAATAGCTACGACTACAAGTATAAGACATAGCTAGCTGGTTCGGAAATCTTATCTTATTCGCCTTGTTCTGTCAGTCAAACAAGAGCAAGAGTCTCTAGCTAGAGGCCTTTGCGGAGTTTGCGGTAAATAACTACACCTCATCAGGTGCCGTTATTTGCATTAGTTTAGTTATCCACTCCACATCGTACAATACTATAACCAATTGTTAGACGTAATACGGCGATTGTTATGAAAATCATCTCTACATACAAAAACTGTCAGACAGTTGTACGCAGAGCTATCAGTAACTTTCCACTGAAAGGATTTTCTTGCCAATTAATCTCCTGTCCTGCCGACATCAACACGAGGAATTGTTTGCATCACCCGATTCTAAGTCGGGGAACGTGATTACAATCTTTGGGAATGCATTACATGTATGCTTCACGTATATTCCTCGAATCCTGCGAAATCCTTACGAAAACACACGAGGATGGTGCGAAGGTGTATCGGCAGGAGTCGGGCGCGTCGTCGCCGGCGCCTCGTGGCTCGTGTTTACGTCTAATTTTGGCGCGAGCGCCGCGACGGCCGCCCCCCGCTGCCCCCGCTTCCCATTGAACACAGTACGCATGCGGTTATTTCGGCGGAACGGAGGCGGCACGCCGACGCCACACAATGTACTCAGCAGCCCCCGAAGCCTGAACGCGCTTTCGATTCTGCACTGGCTCCATAAGACAAGCGCAGTTACACCAGCAAAGATGGTATGAGGAGGACGTCCAGCAATCTAAAATATCCTCTATTAATGGCAAAATAGAGCTTGTTTACCAAATATCCACAATTTCACTCATCAGCGTACCACCTGAAATAATAATTCTGATATCATCGTCCTAAACATGAAAATTGCATGAAAACAATCATATTTATAAATATGTGCACGATTTATGGCAGCATCAGATCATCAACACCCTTAATTTCAAAATTATATGACTTTCTGGGTAGTAAGCCGATATTATAATGTTGAAGGAAAACTATGAAAACTTGTTGTACTAAATTGTTTTTGGCAAATCCTATCTCATAGTTTCAACACGTGTATTTCATAATCCATGATATCACTTTGACTTATCTGTATAATAAGGGCTCCACTAATAATAACAAGATGTTATCTTTGAATGTATTAGTTAGTATAATATAAGAAGATAATTGGGTGAAATCAATACTTATTTATCTAAGTATGTACCTATATAATTTATTTTTAATCTGTTACACGAGCACCGCATGTAATCATCCTGAAATCAAAGCAAATCTTATTTGACTCTCATAAAACAACTCTTGCGCTTCTCGATAAGATATTTCCCCCTCATTTTTCAACTCTCCTTAGAGTCAAGACCTTCAAACCGATCCGAAATAGCTGATAATTACAATACTCCCTTTAAAATTATCGGGCAGTACAATTTTGTTTTAAATTTAATTGAGTCTGCTTAAAGTGCATCCGCCGTCCGTTTTTCACCTCCCAGCCGAGTTAACGAGCGAGCCCCTGTGAAGTTGCCGACTGGAGGCTGCGAGCCTTCTTCTCGGAATCGGGCCCCTCGCCCCTCGCCAGTAATCGCCTCTCACCACAGCCTCGCTTATGGGATAACCATTGCTGCACCATCGCGCCATACTATCGACAAAATATTAGATTTTTCCGCAAATTCTCTACTCACTTAAGTGGAGTCAAGATCGAGTCAAGATCTGGAGCTCTATTTTTGAATCACTCGCGTCAAGATGGCGTGTGATATTCAATGTTTAAAGTCGAATTTTGGAATGAAAACCAGTTGCTATCTATACAAAAAGGATTTGAAAAATCATTGCTCAATTTTGTGAGTCAACGTCTAGATTTTGAGTGATTTCCGTTGATTTTTTTTTGTGTTTTCGAACGAAAATCACACACCATATCCAAGCGAGTGATTCAAAAATAGGGGCCCTGACATGAAAAAATAATGCGACGCAAATCTTATTTCCTTCAAGTGGACTTTAGCTGCCGAACTTCATTTTCAGTAATATGTGGGCACCGTTGGTAGATGTTGCCTTACCTTATCTTTATTTTTCTGTAAGTTTATTACAGTCACTTATCTCCCAATAAATATAAGCTAGATCGGTGATAAGGCAAAAATCACACTATACAAGTTTCTAAAATTTTAGGCATTGTTTTTTTATTTTTTTATTTTAGTATGGGTTTGCTCTTGACTCCAGACCAAGCCAAGTAATATTATTTCAAAATAAAACAATACTTGCTATACAGTAGGTATACAGATTCACCTAATTGGATTGACACTAAAGATCACATTGGACGTGGGAACAAAAACTTTAATATTTTCCATGAAATATTTAGAGTCTGGTTTACTCTCCTCACATTCTCGGTGACTCTTCTAAAATCGTAAACTTGTTAAAACTTTACGATTATCAGAATATCGATAAAACTATCAGAGGCAGGTAAAATTCATCGATAACTTCGATAGAACGTGTTGCGTGTGCCCTCCCTGTCTGATGCCAGTTCGTGTTCAGCTCTTTTTATTTTATTTCTGTACACCTGAGTTGTTAGTAACAAAGGGATTGATTTTTTCTCTCGGCTCCGCCCTTGCCTTTGAGAGGCTCGCCGCGTTTCTCGGAATCAGCACCGATCATTCAGTAATCTTCGATAGCCCCGATACCGCTGCGATGCTCTCCAAACAACTCCCCCTACAAGATAGCCGAGACCCAACACAAAAACATGATCACAGGTGATTTGTAGTGTTTGCGTTGCGTCTCTAGAGCAACCGGAGTTTTTCTACAGAATATCATTTGTCTGCACGTTATATCCTCACAAATCTATAAGTCCTGAAATGAAAATGTTTTTGTACTTACTCCACAGCTTAATTCGATTTTGTAGAATATTTTCTAAAGATATGAAGCAATAACATGTTGTAGCAGTGATAGTGCTTGGTTGATGATACTGACTGACTTTATGTCTATGATTTTCTAAAAGCTCATTCATTGTGAAAAAGCTTGTCTCGTGATCGTTGAGTGATTGCCCGCATTATAGTACAATAACATCGAGTGTTGACCTTGAGTGATTAAACAATCGTAACTGGGACGAATATTATGTAAATCACAGCTGGCATTTTGAGTCTCGGAGGCGGGTGCTGTTTCGCTCCCTTCTCGCTTGCCTTTGCTATTTCGCAACGAATTGCGCTTAACGCTTGTGTAGATTGTCCTAGATCGAAACCTTTGATTTAACATCTCCTTGTTCTGGCTACAGTATCTGACAAAGTCTTGTAAAACAAACACAACTTCCTTGTTCTAACAATCGAGCTGGTAAGGCGAACCAGTCATGCTAGCCGGTTCGGCGACTTGTGAAACCGTTGATAGGTTATTAGTGGGATCGACAACAAAAGATATCGTAGATTGCCGAAGATGCAGCTTTACCTGTCTGTTGGTCTCGTGAAGATGTGCGCGAGGGGTTCAAGGACCGCTAAGTCATTTAGAAGCCAGGTATAAGCTACTCGCCCGCGGCCACCCGCTCGTTCGCTCGCGTGTGGGAAATGGATTGTCATTCTGTCTCCGGTCGTAACATGAACATTTTGCAAAATTTTGTGTCCTACTGCGTAATTTAAATAAATTATGTCGAGTTTACCGATATTGGAAATTTACAGTTTTGAAATTAGGCTCTGTGTCCCTACGGGCATAATTCTGGAGAGAAAGATCTTGGCGTTGAGTTATCCTGGTGACGGCAAAAAGTGCACCGATACGAATCGTGTGGCGGTAATGATGTGGCGGGTGCGAGGAGGAGGGCGCCTCGGGAGGGAACGGGACGCACGCCGTTGGAAGGAACGAGACGTACATAAAACAGACGGGTCCAAAGTCTGCGCCGTAGGACACTAGCCTTTTGCATCGTCCTGTATTACCAGGAGATCGAGAGAGGTATCGAGGTTTTCCTCATCTTCAACATCATCGTCTAAACACGAAATATTAATATGAGTAAATGCTACGTCATGTCTAATTCTCATTGTAATGCAACGCGAAAGTTTAAAATCTCATTCAACATCATTGACATTTACTGAATGAAACTAAACTGTTTCAACGTTGACAGATGTAAAAACCGTGAGTTCTAATCATAGAAAGTAGTATAGTATAGAATGACAAACGCGGATTTTCAGCGTAACCAAAAAGTTACTTTACATGTGTGCGTTCAATAGTGATGTGTATCTTATGGTGGTCCAAGTTTTATCGACGAGGTTACGATAAATCATGTAAATTGAAACAAAAATAATTAAATTAATGCACTTTTAATTACATAATACTTTTTATTTGATAAACAAGACAACCTCATTTTTGTTAAATTACATATTTATTTATTTATGTATGAAGACTTGCTAGAAGCACCTATACACGTTCCAACATAGACCTTACCACAGCACAGCTTCGGGCCAGTTGTGTGGGCGAGTGCTGAGAAGAAGCTGTGCAAGAATTACGGTTACCTAAAAGAAATAGTCAAAAAATTTATCGATACTGATGACGTCATCATTTAGTCAAGCCCTAGTGTAAAGAAACGGTTTCTTATTTTACTGAAAATACCTGAATTAATCTATTGGAAACTTGGATAAATGGCTGCAAATCACAAAGAAAGTCCTAAATTTACGGTACAATTTAGCATCGGAGTCGATTTCACTCACAAATTTTATAAAATTTGGAATTAAAATTTTTATCAATGATTCATATTTACTGATGAAAAGTATGATTTTCGGGATTGTATCCTCGGCGCACTTCACAATTGCTTACAGAACAAGCCATTTCATCTGAAATTGGTAAGTAAAATTCAAATCATAACATTATTCATTCATAATTTTTGAAAAATTCTAGTGACGGAAACTTGACGTATCCACTAAATCCATTATTTCTTAAAAAATGGTCTCGCTGTCATAAGGTTTTTAGCTGTCAAATCCTATAGAATTTCACTAGGTAGCACGCTCTTTTTAAAGCGAAGATTTTTTCTTTCTCTATGGTTCTAATTGCATCTGACAGATCAGCTCATTTCCTCTTTCCTTCTGGATATTTGTCATCAATTTTGCAATCGCTTACGCATCAGTTTTTCCTATTGATTTATCGTGTTTATGTTCAGGCAAAGATAGCTGGTAGGGTAAACCCATTCAATTTTATCAATTCTTGTAGCGTTGAATGGCGATATCTTATATCTATAGTAGATGATAACATGCTGATAACTAAGTGGTCCAACGTCTTTATCTTGATAAGACCGAAGAGACGCATGTCCATCCATCTAGCGCTGTTGCAACACAAGTGTCGTGTATCTATCATGTATTGGCAAATGCTATCAAATTAATATTAATTACGTATGGATTTTTATTATACTATTTCCTGCTCACCGGGTGCTATTTGCGTCGTTTATTATTTTACAAGTCTACAGTTTACTCGTGTCGGGTTAAAAAATAAGTTAATGTAAATTAATTGAATTTGATAAACAGGATAGGGGGAGATTAATAGATACTATGATTGCCGAATAAAACTTGCTTATAGCCATGGGTAGCCAAAAATGGGTAGACGATATTAGGCTTACCGCGTAAATCTTATTGATCATATTTTTTGTACATCTAGTCCCTATCCAAACCATATATTGGTGACTCTACTCTATAATTCCCAATATTCCCATTTCCACTTTGTCGCCGAACATGGATAGACATCAGCTAAAAGGCGTCCGTGTTAACCGTTCAGTTCCTGGCTTCCAGTTCCGGTGGTGCACCATTAGAGCTTCCTGCGCTCGATGTAGTCCAACCTGCTCGGTGACAAGCCGTCAGGGTCACATCTGGGACATTTTTATTGCAAAGAGTCGGAAAATGCATAAGGTCTGTGGTTCCAAAAAATCTTGGTAAAGTACCATTGTGTGTTGTGACAATATCTATCATAGCAAATACCTAGATTGGGCAGCTCAAAAAATTATTTTTGTTGAGTAGTAACTTAATAAACATATCACATGCACTCTCTGCCAATGTATTGGTCAAAAAACCTAGAATTTACCATTCTTTCCATAGTAAAGTCTTTCTTTTGTGCTGGTGGGGATCAGTCGCATTTGTATATGTTACTCCAACCCAAATGGGACCATTTGAATTTGATGACCTATGTTATGTTATATTACTATGTCTGTCCTGCCAAAAAGTGGCGTGTGGTCACGATGGCCACACCATATGAATGAGCAGCGCGTAATGCACTATGAGTTATTCGTGCCAGCCGGCTTCCGTTGGCGCCGGACATGTGCTCGGTGCTCTGCCTTTTTCGCTGATTAACGTCTAATTATAGGGCAGCTCTTCACATGACTTGTGACTCAACCTGCTTAATAACGGCACAATACAGCTCGGCTCGGGACTTGCATTAGTGGGTTTAGGGACGGTCGGATTTAGCGCAGCGGGTACTGGTTGGAGCCTTGAGATCGGCTAGCTATTTTACATTGCTTGTTTTGTTTTCTACAATCGTAGTTTTGATGTTATTTTTGTGATATTTCTTATTATCTAAATATCGGGGCTGAAATACAGTTATTCTGCATAGTAACTACAGAAAATGGTCGTGAAAAAAAAGTAAAGTGAAAAAATGCATTATTTGCTAAAAATAAATGACTAACATTAAACATTAGTTTGTTTTATCTGATCTCAAAGGCTTACCTTAAGAACACTTAAGCCAGTCTTAAATGTTATCCGAGTCAAAAATGACAAAATTAACGGGCACGATGCGTAATATATTTTTTCAGACGCTATTCTGGACCGAATTTCCGCCACATGAACGGATTTGACGCAGTTAGCTACACAGATTCCCTTTACACGTTTCTAAAAGTGACGTTTATGAGCACTTTTGCGAAATATTTTACGAGTCTTTTAGAAATAACTTCATTACGACTTCCAAAATTAACATGGTTGTAGGTGTCCACGAGTTAATTTTCGGATTATCATCATGTATCTTTTTATTGACTGTAAATAATAAGCACTGGTTATGAAAAGTAAGTTAACTGGGTACGCACACGGAAATTATAAAGTCAACGGCCCGAGGTCGCTTTGCATACGGAAAAAGCAGGTTTTCGACGATTAAGGATATTCAAAATCAAAATTCTGGGAAACGTTCGGTGGTTTTGAACTTTGAAGTGTCTGTGAGCTCAGCCGTCGACCCGGATGCTGCCTGACTCAACGGCGCCGAAAAGTCAGGTCACGACATACAGCCTTATCAAGCAACCAATAAACGATAATTTAATTCACGCGAAACTAAGTTCACAATTACCTATTGCATATTCATCATCCGAAACGTTACAACATGCTCTTCCCCTGCAATCAAAATCCCACACAAAATAATAAAGCTATTGTTATCGATTCAAGGAGTCTTCTCTTCTCGATTGCGAGATGACAGTCGAAGATCGTTTTTATCAGGCCCGTACGATGCGGATAAGGCGGAGTCGTCGTTTGTAGATAACGTTCGATCGGTGTTATCTTATTACTTTCTAAAGTTAGATGAAAAAAACACGTAGTTAATCTCTAGCAGCGAGAGGCAGGCCACCAGGCCGCAAGGCCGACGGGTCTCCGCCCGCGCCCGCCGCGCTGCCATCCGTGCTGTTGCGTGCGTGAGTGCGTACGCACCGACACAAGACACAACACACTGTCTATTTATTTTAATGTACATCTGTACATGGAGGTGTAATCAATCATTTATCAAATGACTCTTTATGATATTGCTACTTTTGCAATATTGTAAATAATAATCTCGATTCGTGTGCGGGCTTTGTTAACTGTTTTATGATACAGCATCTTACAGATCGGTAAATCAATATTCAATGTTATTATTATGTTTACTACAACGCATGCATAGTTAATGCAATGTTCTGCGACGTAGTGTCATTGGTTCTTGTTTAGATTTAGTCAAGCTAGAGTTTTGATTTAAATCTTTGTTTAATCAAAGTGTCAATTTGTTTTACTTTGATGTGAGTAATTTGAATGTTAGGAGTTGCATTATTTTTTTATATATTGGTGGGCCAATTCGCGGCGCCACGTCGGCTTTTGAAGTCGCAGTGTATATAAATCAGGCGGGTGTTGTCGCTTGCGCGAGAGTTGGCGCCAGCCGCCCCGCTCCCAACTCGATCCTTTTGTTTTGATTCGCTCCCGAAGTCCCGCGCAGAGTGGCACGTTTCATTTGGTATAAAATTGAGTATTTCCACTAGAATTCGGGTCAACATTTATTTACTAAATTTTAATCGCTACTCTTTTGATGACGGTATTGACTCTATGAGTCGTAGAGTCATTATAAGACATTTTTAACATCGAATTAGGTAACGTATCGCAGGTATATAAATAAGATCAAGTCAGCTGCAGTGCTGTTTAAAATTGTATACCTACTTTAATTTAACATCTATGTATCTACATATTTTTATCTGACGTAGAGTAGACACACCATTTACATTGAAATTAAACTAACTTCTTTTTGCTTGTTGAGTACACAACAATTAATGCACTCGAGGTAGTCGTTTTTCCCTGAAATTTTTCACGAAAACGCAGGTAATGAAAAGTACGTTCAGTGCGTGTTGGCTGGAACAGTAGATCCCAATAATAAAATCACCGGCCGGAAGTCGATGCGTCACGCTTACGTTTTCGTCCACTCGTGCTCGTGTGTGTGTACTAACTGGTGTGTGCCAGAATATAGCAAACACTGCATAATATTTTGGGTTTCGATTGTTTAGCGCTGCAACTGTATTTGATGCCGGTACGCAAAAGTTGTGCGATCGGGCGACAATTTGTTCCAGACGGTGACGCGCCATCTTTTGAAAATATCTCTCAAGTACATATTAGTTAAACGTTGCTCTAAAACTTGTATAGTGTTACTGATTATTGGTGTGTGCGTTTATTTACGTACGCGAGCGCCGACTCGTCCGAGATTCAAATTTAGAACGCCGTCTCCGCCATGTTGTTCTCGGTGAAAAACCTACGATCCATCGTTTGAGAACCGTGGATGTGTCACAGAGATATCGTTAACTGAAAGTACTGCAATTCTTGGACCCGCTGTTTTTGTTCTCATTGCCAAAACTAATAAGTACTCGAAGACCACAAAGAACTCCGCATTATCCAGAAATTCATTTTCCTGTAACGCATTCATAACGTCGCAATGCAATTTCTTTAGTCTGTTTCTTACTAGACTTACTCAGAAACAGAATACGATTAAGGTGACAACTTCCACATTAAGCCTTTTCGTTTTTATATGTTTTTTTGCCGTAAGAAACAACAACTAAAGTTTTACTAAAATATCAAGCAAATAACATGTATAGTAACATATCATTTAAAATGTTAAATTTACTTAATTGCGCATGTTATCGACTGTGCACTGAGGTAGGTAATTAATAAAATTGAATCTTAATAGCAGTATTAACAAAGATAAAGCTAGAAGGTAGGTTGGTACACACTTGGTCTAAACCAGGGATGCACAGACTTATTAAGACTAGGGGCCACTCAGGCAAATTATGAACTGATGGCGGGCCGCCAGAAGTATAGGTAATTAAAGACAATAAAGAATTGATAATTATGTATTAAAATTGAAAAAGAATTTATTAATTTGAAGCGTGGCACTGCATAGTGCTTACAATCTTTTTTATATTTGGCTCAAATTTACTTGTAGCAACACGTAAAACTGCTTCCAAACTTTCATTTGCAAGGCGGTTTCGATTTTTTGTTTTATTATTATTTAGTATTGAAAAGGTTTGTTCACAATATATAGGTAGAACCAAATAAGCTGGCACATTTCAGAGCGTTTATGCGCAACTCTTTGTACGTATTTTTATCAATGCAGCGGTAAAAGTTCAGCAAGTCTCCTTCGTTGAATTTGTTGTGTAAATCTTGGTCGTTTTGAATGTCGATAATTTCTAACTGCATTGACTCTGGCGCATTTTCAACTGAAATCGTGAAAGGATTGCTGAATATGTCCAACAGAGGTTTCACTTTTTTAAACTCCGAAAATCTTTCTTGAAAAGATTGAATCAAAATATCTAGCTTTTCTACATAACTGAAATTAATCGCAGTTTTGTTGAATTTTTCAGCCATTTTCTTATAATTCGGAAAATGATTGTAATTTCCAGAATTCAATT
Organism: Pyrausta aurata; assembly: GCA_963584085.1. Lineage (NCBI taxonomy): Eukaryota > Metazoa > Arthropoda > Insecta > Lepidoptera > Crambidae > Pyrausta > Pyrausta aurata. The sequence goes on along the minus strand of OY757252.1, from coordinate 10,219,715 downwards.
GCGATCTGAAAAGTGTCAGCTTGCATTGAAAGGATGATACGTGAGCGTAGAGCTGGGATATCAGTTGATTTTTGCCTTGAAGCCGTGTGTTCAAGACATTCAAATGATTTGTAATGTCAACTAAAAAAGCCAAATCACACAACCAATCAGGATTTTTAAGTTCCGGGACATCCTTTTGCTTTTCCGCCAGAAATATTCCAATTTCTTCTATTAAATTTAGAAATCGTTCCAGGGTCAATCCACGACTTAGCCACCTTACTTCTGTATAATACAGTAAATCTCCATATTCGCTTTCGATGTCATCAAGGAATTGTTTGAATTGCCTGTGATTGAGTCCTCGTGATTTTATGAAATTTACAGTCGAAACTACCACTTTCATGACATTTTGAAATTCAATTTTTTTAGAACAGAGGGCTTCTTGGTGTATAATGCAGTGAAACTGCATGAGATCTTCAGCGTTTATGTTTTTTTCTTGCATATGCTTTTTCAGCAAAGTAACTAGCCCAGAATTGACACCAATCATCGAAGGAGCACCGTCAGTGGCAACTCCCGATAATTTTGATAAGTCCAAATCAGTTTTTGAACACTCATCCAAAAGTACATTGAGTATATCAACTCCTCTGGTTTGACCTTTCAATGAACACATTCCTAACAACTCTTCTAAGACTTCAAAATCTTGAGTAACACCTCGTATGAATATGAGAAGTTGAGCTGTGGAAGTAATATCAGTGGATTCGTCGAGTGCTAATGAAAAAAATTCAATGATCTTAGTTTTTTCATTTAATTGTTCCGCAATATTACCTGACAAAGACATAATACGTCTTTGGATAGTCATACGATTCAGTTGAATTTTCTCAAACTTTTTTGCTGCTTCTGGACACATTTTCTTAGCGGCAATTTCTATGCATTCTTTTACAAAATCCCCATCATTGAAGGGGCGACTGCGCTTTGCTATCATTCGAGAAATTTCATAACTAACTTCTGTAGCTGTTTCTGAATCTTGGATGGGTTTTGTAAACATAGCTTGCTGACCAATAAGCTCCCGTTTTAAAGACAACATTTTTTGCTTTCTTAATTCGCCTGTAAACTTGGTAAAAGTAGGATGCTGCGTTTCATAGTGCCTTTTTACATTATATTCCTTTGCAATCGCAACAGAATTCTTGCAAATTAAACAAACGACTTTATTATGCGACCATACAAAAAAGTATTTCTCAGTCCAAATTTCTTGAAACTGCCGATTTTCATCTTTAACCTTACGTTTTTTACTAGGTCCTGGCTTGTCCATGTTGCGTTCTAATCCTGGCTAGGATTAACACAGCACCTAAAAACAATTACAGTACCTACTTAAATTACCCATCCTTTTTTATTTAGGTAGATTGATTTAAATAGGTAGGGAAACACTTATTAATAACAGAGTTTTACTTACGATTTCACCACACAATTATACACGGCACTTGACGGGAAATCTACGTTGAATGTGGATCAAAATATATGACACCGGCTAGTCGAGTTAAAATCTACACTAGAACTATTGACACTTCACTCAAATTAAAACCGAACTATCGGTCGCTGCGGTTAGCGTGGCTTTTATACCGCGCGTATAGAGTCGAAAACTGTCTGGAGAAATCTCGAAACCGACTCTGGAAGCTTCGTGTATCTACCTACGCGAGCAATCGGGAATTCGTGCACTTAAGAGCGCGCGCGCGAGATTCAAATTACTTTTCGAACATATTTTTTTTGGTTTTATTCTGGAATAGAATTCAATATTTTTCGAATGTACGAGAGTATTATTTTTGCTGTCGGCGGGCCACCAGTATTCGACCGGCGGGCCGCAAGCGGCCCGCGGGCCGCGGTCTGTGCATCCCTGGTCTAAACTAAATCGTAGGCGCCATCCATGTGAAGAGTTATAAATCAATATTTTGTGTAGTTTAAAACGTTTTTTTTCTTATTACCTTGTCAGAGGAGATCATACAAAAGTATTTGAATGGTGCGTAGGAAACCATAATGTATGATGTGAATGAATGAATGAGTCACGCTCGGAATTGGATCAGTTATTCCACAGATTGTGCGGATGGTAGGTACTTGGGAGGACTGATTATTACTACACAAGCGATGTTTGTACACCTAATATGTATAGACATCAGAATATGCACATACGATTATTGTAGTTTTCGAAGAATTTAATAGATTACCTATCCTATGTCCAATGTTAAGCTTTCTGTAATAATAACCTTTTCTAAACATTCGCGGTTTCGGTAAATACTTCTTTAATTATTGGAAATAAGTATTAGTTTGACTCTCATATGAACAAATAAAAGATATATTAAATAATATATAAGTATAGAAGGCAAATATAGGAAAATGCCTATTCAAACCATATTTATGGTTATTTTCCTATATTTCTATATTTCTCGACAAAAATGTAATGTACCACACGCAAATAAAAATATTCACCTGAAAATAGTTCGACAACTGAAAGATGCAAGACTAGCGCTCATAAGTATTCGAATAAGTAACCTGCTTATTAAAGGTTAGTCCTACTGGTACAATGGATAGTCACGACATGTAGACTTTGGTAAGGCGGGAGACAAAGATAGATAGATAGATTTATTTATTGCAACAAGTACAATGATGAGGCTAGGTGTGGGCTAGCCTAGACGCAGGTGTATTCTCATTGTTGACGAGTCGGCATACTTCGGCTAACGGTACCCGCTGTTTACGCCGCAGCCACTCCACTACTTATCTCTCGGTTTACGGCATATTTGCATTTCAACGCATAGCTCAGATAAGTCTCGAGTTGTTTCGATGCAAATGCAGTGTCATAATAAATATAAAAACAATAATAATGACCCGTGAGGTATGTTTTTCCAGCCTCGTAGACTCGTAGCATTCGTAGCGTGTATGTTTTATGAAAAGCTTTGTCGTTGAGGTTTCGGAAATCCCATTTAATAAATGATTTATTTATAAGTCCATTAAGTACGACTATTTGCTTATTATTTCCTATCCTGCTAGGTCTGTTTTATCTACAACAGAATATTATTAACGTGGTGTACGTTTCCCAACCAATAATTTATCCTCCCTAACTTAACATTACCGCAATCGGCGGCGTTACGTAATCGAGCTCGGAGAGCAAATAAAGCTGCTTTATTTCGAGGCTGCAGTTGTTGTTCATTGTTGTCTGTAGTACTTGCTAGCAGTAGCAGTAAAAGCGGGGAAATTACGCACACTCGAGGATGTGCGTCCGACATGACGCGCGCGCCTGCCGCCATCTTCGGACGGGCTGCAGCAGATTGTACTCGATTTAACTAGCTAATTGACTTGTTTATCTCAATCCAACAAACCGCCCATAATGAACGTTATGAGATTGCACCCGGTTATATCAACGCTTCACGTACGAGCATGCAACACCCTCAAGATGCAACCGCACACCGAAAATTATGTTTGCACGTCATTCAGTCAAAGCAATAGCTCAAATAAACATTACCCAACTAACTGTAACGTAAAGTAAGTGTCGTAGATATGTAATGTATTGGCAGCTGAATGAGATTTGGGTGTTGCTACTCAACCATCATAGTTATTTTAATGTTTATGCTACGTCGACGGACGCGGTGCCAACTTTATTTTCCGTTTAATTGAAACACGAGGCATTTCACCGAATTCGTCATATTGTGCCCGCGATTTAGTTTACGAGTCTTACTTTGTTGCACCGAGAGTTTATGCGCTTTTGAGTGGTTGTCGACGGTGAAAAACGGTGTTTTGCACCGTTTATGGATTAAATTAATCGTGAGTCGTTTGCACGTGTCCTGACTAATTAGTTACTGTCCGAGACACCCGCGCGAGCCAATAAAATTCAGCCGTGAAATAAAACAAAAGGTTTATCTGTATCAGGCGGTCGATGAAAGCTTTGTCGCTACAATGTGTCATTCTGAAGGCCCTTTCGATCTCGAGCGTGGTTGGACCGGCTCCCGCTGAGTCTTGGGTAAGAGCAGAAGGCCTTCGCGCGAGAGAAATGGTCTCGTTGTCGTTGCGATTGTTGTTAGCTCTACGACCTATTTAAATTCTAATTTGGTGAGGCTTACACACTTATGTCATGTCGTACGCAAGTTCACTTGTTGTGTTACATTAAAACAAATTATTTACCTACTCCCTTTCGTTAACTGACCCATGTGTACGTCATTTGTTTGTAAATGTAAATTCATTATTAAGCAAGTTTTATTAATGGTAGCGCCGACGACGTGATCTACAGCACGAGTTAAATGGAAATACACGTTTTCCCGTTTCTATGACGTGCAGGTTGTCAACTTGTACCTATTGCTTTCCGGTAACTATTTATGGAACTATAACTATTAGATTGGATTATTTAAACCTACTAAAACCCAATAATAATAGGGTCATACAAATTGCCAGTATTCATTTTAGAAGTAGGTTGTGTGGTTACCAAATTCAAAGGCATACCTACCTACACGTCTAATAGGATATGCATCAAATTAAACATGCTTCCCTTGAGAAAATATGGTGCTATAGCGATGACTAACGTCACCCAGGTGTTCCTCACAGTTGCCAATTTCGATGTTAGGTTTCTGAGAACGGCCGATTACGTGTTTCGCTTACGGGGTGTGAGTAAATAGTGTGATTGTGTACAAACACGATGCGCCCGCGCCGGTGCACTGCGCGGCGGTTGATGATTATACGAGACGACTGATCGATCATGTCATGGTCTCAGAAAAAAATACGATAGATTTATTTTCAACTTTCTTTTGGACTACAGATCTTGGTTTAAGATGTACTTATGTATAGCAATAAAGATAAAAGCAATCAGCATCACATTTTAGTAAAGTAACGCTTCAAGTGTTTACTCGGCTGATCGGCTCTGGTTTAACGTTCAAAATTTTAATTGCCTTAATGATTAAATCATCATCAATATCATATCACAATCAATTTAACTCGTCAAGTATGTGTGAACGAGACACAATAGAAATTCCATTATTATGCGACTCCCGGGAGTCGTTTGATACCTGACTGATTAATTCATCTGTGGAACAGCTGCTTATTCATGTCGTATTACACAACTATGCACAACCTAATAAGCCTAGAGCCTGTTGATCCAATTAACCTCAAGTTCACTCCATCAGTATCTATTTGCGATTGATCGTGTCGATAGTTGTCACGCAGTCGTGCAGAAGTCGGGTCGTGTAAGCCCTGCATTACAGCAGATCGGCTGGTGTTATGCAACCAGAGCCCCACGCAGCCTGTAATTGAACACCTCTTCGGTATATCCCCTCTCCCCCACTGCTAATTCTGCCACTGGGAACCTCGGTAAAGCTAGGTATTAAAATCTGTGGCTGGAGTGTCGTAAGTTGGTAATATGACTCTATTCAAACTGCGCAACAATCGAAATCAAAATACTGTACAATCGAAGTAAAAAGATGAAAAATCTTGATGTCATACGTACCTGAAGTAAAATGAGTAAAAAAGTAAACACTTGATTGAATTCGTAAATTTCTATGGAAAAACCTGTATGATAAATAAATAGTTAGATAAGCAAAATTTTTAGTATTTTAGCGAGGCATAATCTTAAAAATAAATGGATATTGATTGTCCAAAGAAGGAGTGTCGTCTGTTTAAGTTTAAGTTTCATAGAAAATCAAAATGCAATTAAACAAATTGCAGTTACACACGCACGTGACTACACGTGTGATCAGCTTGAAAATTCAACGTTTCGGAGAGTTTATGTGACTATAAGTAGGTACATACATATTTATTTAATAACAATAGACGTGAAATGACGTAAACTGCTTACATACGAGCTCGAGGTTTACATTTAATGAAGTGATATTATTTAACTCTCCAGAATTATTCGTGAAATATATGAAACACTTAAAACTCGTAAAAAACTAAATTCTAAAAGGCTTAAAAAGCTAATAAATAAATAACACTTGCCAAAGCTGCAAACCAGCAAGCCTTACTTTGCGATTAACCCTATTAGCAAAACTATAATGGGCTCTGCGCAGTCGCCCCGTAAAAATAAACAAATGCGGCACGCGACCACAACTGCGGAGTTCTGGTGGTCTAAAATTATACCCAGCTGCGTTGACCGCTAAAGGTTAAGGCAGAGGGAAGTTATAACGAATTAGACGATAAGCGCATGCAGCGAGCAGGTGCCGGGCACAGGTGGAGCCGTGACACAGCCAACAGCTGATAGCCAGCCCAAGTTCATTACCGCTCCGCGCAAATCGATCCGTCGTGGTAACGCCCCCACCCACTTTCGAATGCAACACTTTCTTATCTTACCGCCTGTGAATGTTCGATTTGCACTGCCGGAACATACGGCTAGATTTTTTTTACATCCGCACGATTCTGCAAAACTCTTCTCCGGCGTAGCTGATATTGAACACCAATTTGAGTGTGTAGGTTTACCATTTTCAAGAGCATTTACGCACGCTCTAATTTTGAACAATATCCTACACGTAGGTACTGCTGATAACGTAAGCGCCGATTACTCATGCTTTATTGTCGAGGCAATAATCATCGAGCGCGTGTGCCGGCGTAGTATCGAATAGGTTCTTTAAGTGTTGGGTTCGAGTGCGTATTGCAAATAGCCTTTAGCCTCCTAAAAAGGGGTCGTCGAGCCGGCGCGCCGTTCTCCTTGTGACGAGCTGACGACTGCCTACTTTCAGCGAAGAAAGTAAAAGAGCCATTCATCATGCGGCCGCGGCTCCTCAGTGGGTCGCGCACGCCGCGTCCGGCCTGCCTACAAATTGGTCACATCGACCGCTAAGTGGGAAGATTCGGCTCACACGCCGCCGACCGGTGCTAACAACTTTATAATGCCGTCTTTCTTCAAAATTTATGTCCTGGCTGGATTGATGAAAGCGTCGTAAAATTGCAGTTATTCGGTTTTATCAAGTCCATATATTATTAAAACTACATACCTTTATCTTTAATCAGCCAAACTGTAATTTCTGTTGACTATACAAATGTGAGATCATCATGTATTGTTGTATCGTCAGCACATTTCTTTATACTTGATTTTGATAGAATTATACCTATATTAATTTGTTGTCAACGATTATATCGATTGTTTTTTTACGCGCTACGCGTATGTGAATCATTTACTTCCTCTTGTTAACATTGTTCTAAAAGTTATTATTTGTTATTTCCAGTCACATAACAAAAACTACGACGTGGGATGATCCGCGTAAGACGCTAGCAGCGCAGGCGGCGAGTAACGTGCAGCATCAAAGCGCAGAAACGCTGCTGCCGCAGCCAGCAGCCGCGCCGGCCATCACACCTGCTCCTACACCAGGTAACATTTAATTTTGAGACTACACACACAAAGAAACTTTTAAGTACATATGCCGACTTGAATGCTAAAAGCATTCTCTACCAGACAACCATAGGTCTAAGCAGTGAAAATAGAAGCGGTGCGAATAAAGTGATAGAGGAAGGAAAAGGACGAGTACAACAATGATGATTATACTTTTCCAAACTTCTTCACAAGCCCCTATTAAAACACAGCAACGTAATTTTTTATTATGTTGAGGGGAAGTATAACGCAAATTAGTAAGAATTACAGCGCCTGAAACCGATGTCAGAGCCTCTAGAAAGAATTTGTTACAAAATTAGCCTTACAAAAGAAAATGTAGCATCACAAATCTATACACAATATCCAAAAAGGGCGCGGTTTTTAAAAGTTAGAGGATTTTTTTCGTCAGAATTTATAAGGTAACATGAAGGGTGTAAGGCTAAAACTTTATACAACCAAAGTGTAAATATGCTTGGAAAACGATTGTTAGAAAATTTAAGAGCTGTGAATTAGTGATAATAAATAAATAAATACTGGGACAAACTTAAAAGATAGGATAAAAAGAATTCGTGACCCTGGATTGGCCACGAAACCCTTGCTACGAACAGCTACGAGACTACGGCAAACCTATAGTTTACAAAAAACTGAGTAGCTAACAAAATTCTGTTTTGTTTAGCACTGCTTTTGCAACTTTGAGAAGATAATTAATATTCGTAGATGTTTGCAGCGGCTAATTCAGATTATAGTAATCTGCGTTTCAAATTGAAATAAGAAATGCTGGACTTTCAATTGAAATTCTATTGATAAGTCCAATGTTTACTACAAATCCCAAATTGATTTCGATTAGGGTTTATCATTTAATCAATCAATTTTCGACTAGCATTTATCAATAACTAGAAAAACACATAGGTATGAAATCATCAGTGACTTTTTAACCCGAAGTAAATAAGGTAAAGTTTTCATAATTTTAATATCACATAAGATTGTATGTGCTATCTACCTATTCAAGTTATGTGGATTTTCCATTTTATCAGCGGTATGATGTCACTTTCGTTTAAAGATTATTAAGAAATATTACTTTGTTAATTATCTCGCATAAGTAAGTACGTGTACTTTGGTCGGTTTCCATCGAACAAGCAAGTAAAGCAAGCAGTCATGAAATCCATCATTAATGCCAAATTATTGTACATGCGAGTACCTATTGCATGATTTAACACCTTATTTATGAGAATTCTTTACATTCTAACAAACAACATACAAGAGCTGCAAAAAACGTCATGCAAAAACGAAGATTCTCCTGAACTATTTCTGAAACCCTGGGATCGTTATGTACTAAAAGGGAGTCACTGTTTATCCACTATTCCGTATTCACGTGATCTAATTGGCTACAGAATCGAGTTTAAAATTATCATGGAACTGAAATAAAAACAAGTAAATATCCCGAATTCTAAAACTGATTTTATGACGGGAATTAACGCGTTGTTTCCGTCGGTCGATGCGAGACGAGCGTTGAAAGGTGTTCGGAAAATACATCGGTGTCTCGGCGCCGGGCGCGTGCGCGCGCGCAGCCGGCCCTGGCTGCGGCTTTCAGCGCTTGCGACACATCCGCCGGCCACGGCTACCCGCACTCTTCTCCAGGCCACTCTTCGTCACATCCCAATAAACAACCATCATCATCTACAAAATCCAAAGTCTCCTCTTTTCAAACCTGTCACACGTACTCCACTCGAATGACAGTACAGCTGACACGTTGATTCCGAGGCGTCGCAGTCACGTGTCCTCGCACCTATTCGTGCATTCTTTCCGATAGTTTGCTTTAGTACGTGCCCTAGTCACGTACATAACTGTCGACGTTGGTCAAACAAGTGACTAGCTCCTTGTTAGCCTTATCATAGTGCAGGAGAGACAATCTATGTAGATCAGGTAACAAAACAAATAAATTGTGTTTTCGTAGCACATTCTTCTGTAATCTGATGACACGGTCCTATCTTTCGTGTTATCTTTTCAAGTGAAATTGCTTTCTTATTACGTTCACTGTTCTCGAAATATTTATCTTATTACTCGCTCTGCTTGTGCACACCAGCATTATTTTACTTTGTTGGTAAACCTTGTTCCTATTGACGTGAAAGTAAGAACATTCGGGGATATAAAAAGGCTAACCTTACATCAACTTGTTTTTGGTGATGTGTTATGTTGTACGTGTTGTACCTGGGCATAAAGCTTGCTAGCTACTTGAAGATGGCTTGACGTTGTGGATTGCATGACAAAACGAAATGTTAAGTAACGTAATAATAACATAGTGCTTAGTCGCCGAACCGCCGCAGTTGAGTAATGGCGCTGTAAATAATGTTTAATTATACTTGCACAGTGCAGCGCAGTCGCCAATAAGGAGGTTATCTTGATGAAATGCCCGCGTCTCTTCATTTACTTGTTACTGTTGTTTACTCCTTTCATTTATTCCTCACATACTTAGTGAATTTAAAGTAGCAACTCTACTGATATCAAATGCACTTGAAAAATTGCATAAATTCAAATAAGTACAAATATATTCACCCTGTATATGCCGAAAAAAGAAGCGTTGGTGTGACAAATGATTCTATATCGGTCCATATTTTGATCAATAAGCATTATTCACCGGCTATTTGTGTATGATTGTAAAGTTGGCAGTAGTTACGCGATCACCCACGGGGTAGAGGTGTCGCGACATCCGTCCGTGAATCACGAGCGCCCGCGCACCTCGTCTGGCGCCGTTGTTTTCTTGGAACGAGCTTGCCGACCTTCCCCGTATCCACCTGATTTCCAATCACGTGCGAGCTCTGCAATCGCGGCTCATGTAAGCCGTTATTGGCACCTAACCAATCTCACTAAGACTTAAGAAAAGTGGACTTCCACAATCACTTGCACCTTTCATGCATATTGATGCATGATTGATGATGCTCAATAGACTGCCACAATGTTATGTTTTACCTGGGTAGGATCTTTGTTGGTTGCTTAAGTACATACCTAATGCCTATCGACACCTAAAAATTCCTGCGAGTATAATATGGTAAAACTTTTTATTTACGGTGATATATTCTTTAATTTCAGCAGCGAAGAGTACAAGTAGTAACACGACGTCGGATCCTCTAGGGCCGCTACCAGAAGGTTGGGAGCAGGCGACGACACCCGAAGGTGAAACCTATTTTATAAACCATGCCGCCCGAACAACGTCATGGTTCGACCCTAGAATACGTAAGTTAGCTTCACTATTTCATGGCGTTGCTTTCGTTAAGTGGTTGCGATGTTGTTATTTTGATTGATGGTTGTTTGCTCGATTCCAGCACAACACTTACAACGCACACCGGCGGCGAACGCCGGCTTGGCGGGCGGCGGCTGGGCCAACGCGTCGCTGCAGGCCTGCCAGCAGAAAATACGCCTGCAATCTCTCCAGCTCGAGAGAGATCGCCTCAAACAGCGCCAGCAGGAGATTCGGCTCCAGGTAAACAAGTGAACATAACTAATAAATCAACGCGTGACTTCGAATCTTCTAGTATATATCATGGAAACCCTTTCGTCAAAACCTTGCGCGCGCTTGGCCTCGCGCCAGACGTCGGGTTAGGTCAGTGGGACACAATATTCGGTGTCTCGAAAACATATCAATCAACGGGTTACTAAAGAGCTGTAAAAATGTTTTCAGCAAGAAATGATGGCGCGGCAGTCATCGTCGATAATGTCGTCGCTGGCGAGCAGTACGGGGACGGCGGCGAGCACGGAGCTGTCGCTGGACCCTTTCCTCTCGGGGCTGACCGACCACCAGCGGCAGGAGTCTGCGGATAGCGGTCTGGGCATGGCTGTTCCGAGAGTGGGCGACGGCGACGGGCTGTTCTCCATCCCGCACACGCCCGAAGACTTCCTGGCCGGCATGGACGACCGCATGGACTGCAGCAGCGAGGCCGGCGCCAATATGGACTCCACCGACATGGCGATCGGCGATAACCTCGACTCTACAGACGACTTGGTACCTACCTTGCAGGTAACTTTGCTTACTGCTTGCTAGCTGTAGTAGTATTAAACACTCGCTTCCTCTGCGACCATAAATCATTAACACGCTAGAGTGAACCGTGCGCGCACGCGCTTTTCAATAACGGTTCAGTGTACAGTGAAACACTACGCCTCAGCATAAGGCCTGTGAGTGTGAATTAGAGATACATACCTATGTGCTGTCGGAGTCCTACGTTTAATTGCCGCAGAGGAAAAAAGTGTTTAATATTACTATAATTAATTGATAGTCTACGTAGATGGACAGTAAACATCTGAGACTGTGTTTTAATTTTGCAATAGACACACACTTATTTACCATATCTATGTTCGTAGACATATCCTTTAATTAAATTGATCGTAAATAAAGCCAACGTGCTTACTAATTTATGCTTAAGGAGTCGAGTTTGTTGTGTATAATTTACTAATATTAATATCTATCTGTCAGTCCGTTCACATAATGGGTATTATGGGAAATCCTCTTTCTGTTTAGGTATACAATATTGTTTGTTTTCCTCAATAAACTTGCCGTTATAACTAACACAATAATAAATGACTCATTCATGGATTTAAATGGGAAAAGTTGTGTAATAGCAATGAATCAAACTGACGTCGTTGTTACCGTACCATTGACGATCGTTTTAATTGTTTAAACCTTTTTTAATTGCTTGTCGAATATTGTAAACAATCTTGACATTCCTCTTTAACGAAATAATTCATTTTTAAATGAGATAAACCAAAAAACTAACAACCTACATAGGTAATTCATCGTTGAATACTGAGATCTTTTAAATCAACTATTAAACTAATTTTATTCACTGATATTATTTTCAAAGTTCCAAAAAGATTGCTTACAGGCAAAGAAAAACAGATTTTACAAGATTTAATTATTTTACTTATCTTTGAAGCTGCATACCCTTTTTAGGGTTCCGTAGCCGAATGGCAAAAAACGGAACCCTTATAGTTTCGTCAAGTCTGTCTGTCTGTCTGTCTGTCTGTCTGTCTGTCTGTCTGTCTGTCTGTCTGTCCGTCCGTATGTCACAGGCACTTTATTCTGAAACTATAAGCATCACATAGCTGAAACTTGGTAGGTAGGTGTATTTTGTTCACCGCTTTCCGATTCAGATACAAAAAGTTAGAAAAAATAATATTTAAGGGGGGGCTCCCATACATGAAACTAAAACTTAAAAAAATTTTTTTACTCAAACCTATGCGTGTGGGGTGTCTATGGATAGGTCTTTTAAAATGATGTTGAGGTTTCTATAACCATTTTTTCTAAAAGTGTAAGGTTTGAGATATAGACGCTTCCAAAGTGGTAAAATGGGCGTCCCCCCCCATCTAACTTTTGAACTAAGAAAGTGAAAATTTTGAAAAAAATATATAATGTAGATCTCAACAAAAACTTGCAACGAAAATTGGTTTGAAGGAGATCGAACTAGTAGTTTTTGAGATATTGCACATTTTTATCAACCGCAAATATAACTTTGTCTTTCATACAAACACTATGAAAAACAAAGTTATTTTTGCTGTCGCAATATATTGTGATGTTTTCGTTAAGTGAAAGTAAGTGGACCCTGAATTTAGTAAAGGGTGGCACGGAACCCTCAGTGCGCAGGTCCGACACGCACTTAACCGGTTTTTTGGGTCTTGTGTTTTACAAGAAACCAGTGAATGATTTAGATTTCATATAATCTATACCAATAAAATGCTTTGTCCTGAACGACTGACTTATTGATTGACTGACTGACTGACTGACTGACTGACTGATGGATCAACGCACAGCCTAAACCGCTGATCGTAGAAACCTGAAACTGGGAGGGTGTGTTCTTTGTATGACGTAGAGATCCGATAAGAAAGGATTTTTCGAAATTCTACCCCTAAGGGGGTCAAAATGGGGTGCAAAGTTTGTAAGGGACAACGTGATTTCTTGGTCCAATCTACTTCAGATTTTGCATACACATTCTTTTACAGAATTGACGGAAGATTTATTTTGTATTTTATTGCAATTAACCTCCTAAGGGGATGAAAAAGGGGTACAAAGATATTTTGGGGGTGATTTTCTTCGAAGTTGATATCAATACTCTTTAGTGCTTACGACTAAAATAATTGTTATTTTATTTTGACAATAATTTGACAAGTCTGAAAACTCAATGTTTTGACACATGTTTGTTATTGATGTTTTGATGTTGCTCTAGAGAAGAGACTTTATTCCTTAGAAAAGTAAATAATCATTTTTACTGTTTAAACAGGGTAGTTAAATAGACCCCACAGTTTTCCACAGCGACCGGTCGCAAGCAGTCTGTGTCCAGTGTAATCCTGCAATCTTCATGTTTCATATTGTTGGTGGACATCCTACGCTGCTCCTGTGGTCGAAATGTGTCCAATTTGGAACTTTTCTGCAATTCGCGGGGAGTCTATGCTTAGTAGTGGACGGCCTTTGGGTGTTGATGATGATGATGATGGGGTAGATAGATACATAGAATGGTCCCTTTGAATTCACGGTTTGAATTCAAAATAGTAGAGTATTCGTTATGACCATAAACAAAGCTCAAGTTCAAACTCTTAAGGTAGCGGGAGAAAACTTGAGGGAATATGATTCATCCACAGCCACAGAGCGCACAGAGTAGTGGTCTTTCTTTCGGGCACCCAAAAGAAATATTGACGATAGGCGAAGTATTAAGTATTTTCATTTCGTTGTAAAATATAAATATAATATCCCCGTGAAAGTTTGACCAGAATAAAGAACAAGCTACACGTGTTGTGTGTACATAAATTAATAAAATATTTGTTAATTCGTATATTTATGTTATATGTATATTAAAAAGCTGGATGTTTTTGTTTGTTTAAACGCGCTAATCTTAGGAACTATTGGTCCGGTTATAAGTTTTGTCAGATACATTGTTAGATAGCTTATATGAGAATTAGACATGACGGGTCTAAACACGAAATATTAATATGAGTAAATGCTACTCACTGCTCGACGTTTCGGCTGCGTTGCAACAGCCGTGGTCACGAGCCAACTGGTGGATCGCGGCATCGTCTGCGCGGGCGGCCTGAAGTTTCTTCTGCCACCCTCACTTCATTTAATAAATTGTCAGTATAGCGGCTTGAAGTTTCTTCCGCCACCCTCACAACACTAGATAAATTATTGTCAGTACAGTCACCTCGACAAACAACACTCACGGTATCGCGGTTTGCATTAATCGGTAACACTCGCGGCCTACACTTGTTAATCACTGGGTTCCATACCGATGACAACTTATATCCATCATCCCGATTGAAATTCTTGTACTTACGAATCTCAATCGCTTCACGTATTATTCTTGAAAAATAATGACGATCGGTGGAGAGGATTTTCGGATCATGTAACTCCATCCAGTGGTTAACTCCTTCTTGCAAGATGTGTTCAGCGACCGCGGATTTATTTACCTGTAAGTTTTTCACAGCCGCGATATGTTCTTTCACTCTTTCAGCTATTGACCGCTTTGTTTGTCCGATGTAAGAACTACCGCAACTGCAATCAATCTTATAGACGCCTGGTGTTTGAAAGGGTATAATATCCTTAGGAGTTCGCAGAAATCTTGACACTTTGGATAACGGCGTATGTACAGTCTTGATAGAAAAGTTTCTAAGGACTGCTCCAATTTTATCTGTAACACCTTTTATATAAGGCAAGAACGTTGCTTGACGACTAACTTCAGGATATTTAACCCTTTGCTTTCTCCTTCCTCCTTGTCCTTGCGCATCATATCCATTACGACACAGTACCTCCTGAACATGCGACAACTCCGACTGTAGATGCTCAGTGTCACACAGTCTATGCGCTCTGTTGGTAAGTGATGTCCTAACGGACTGCAACTGTCGAGGATGGTGGTGAGAAGTGGCGTGCAAATACCTGTCAGTGTGTGTAGGTTTTCTATATACAGAGTGGCCCAATGTGCCATCAGTTTTAACCATAACTTGCACATCCAAGAATGCTAAAGATCTGTTCCTTTCAATTTCATATGTAAACCTTGTTTTAGCATGAATAGAATTTAGGTGTTGTAAATATTGTTCGACTTCCTGCTGACCTCCGTGAATAACACAAAAGATGTCATCAACGTACCTCTTCCAGAGCTTAACAGTACGGGGTCCACTAGCTAGTGCCAACTCCTCGAAATGCTCCATCCAGATGTTGGCAATCACCGGTGCTATGGGACTACCCATGGCAACACCATCAATCTGTAGATAGTACTGGTCTCTAAATAAAAGGTAGTTACCGTCCAAGCAATTTTCAATCAGAACAATATATTCTCTCGGTAGCTCATGATCACAAAGCCTACCTTTGATGACCTCCAGGCAGTCTTTTAGGGGAACATTTGTAAAAAGGGACTCCACATCAAAACTAACTAAGATATCACCTGGTTCCAAAGTAATTCCCCCCAGGATGTCAATGAAGTGGTACGAGTCCTTCACAAAAGACGGTGTTCTCCCAACTAACGGTTGCAGCACTCCAGCAACATGCTTCGCCAAATCGTAAGTGGGTGAGTCAATTTGACTTACGATAGGTCTCAATGGGATGTTGCTTTTATGTATTTTCGGCAAACCATAAAGTTTGGGTGGTTGCACGGCTTTAGGTTTATGCAGATGAGTGTACTCGTCTTCAGTAAAAATATCTCTGTGCTGCTGAATTAAGGCACGAATGCGACGTGTAACTCTGGCCGTAGGATTAAACGATACAGGTTTATAAACCGAGGTATCCGACAACAAACTCCTCATTTTATTTTCATAGTCTTCTGTATTCATCACTACAGTGGCGTTTCCCTTATCGGCCTTTAACACTAAAACATTTTCATTTTCACGAAGACTTTTCAGTGCTAGACGCTCTTCTGTAGTGACAATACACTTTGGTAACTTAGACTTACGTAATAAAACCGCTACATCTTGTAGTAGCATTTACTCATATTAATATTTCGTGTTTAGACCCGTCATGTCTAATTCTCATTGTAATGCAACGCGAAAGTTTAAAATCTCAGATAGCTTATATATCGGGAAAGGCTATAGAAGTAGTTTAATGCGTATAGGCTTATAAAAATTCTACGATATGTGGGAACAGAGTAAAACTAAGACGCGCGAATAAAGTCGCGGGCGGCCGCTAGTATGCATATAAATTGTCTACGTCTGCGTAGCCCCCTATTTGTTATAATGTAGTGTGTTATTAACAAATTGATTGCCGTTAATACATGAAAAGTACTTATTATTTATTATTAACTAAAAAACCATACGAGCACATTTTTCAATAGTGCAGTTGTTAAAGGTAATTGCTCTATTTTTTTAATAAATATAATACTGATTTAAATGACCATAATGTGTTAGTAATTTAGAATTTGCATTCTATTTAAGGACGAAAATACATTTTGACGATTTATTCAATTGCAAGAACTGTAAGGTCTAGGAACTTCCAGTAGATGCAATATGCTCGTTAGTGTATTACAGATTTTTATAGAACGGCAATTTTCTTTTTTCAGCTGAACGAGTTCACAAACGACATACTTTTGGATGACGTGCAGTCGCTGATCAACTCGACCCCGAGCAAGCCCGACAACGTGCTGACCTGGCTGTAGACGCAGCCGCGCGGGCGCCGCCGCTTACAAACATTCAAATTAGGAATATCGTTAACTTAGCGTACTTACCGCTTCAAACGTCTACCGCCAAAGTCGGTGACCGAGGTGTACATTTCACTAAAATGACAATAGTGCAACGAGTGCTTGACTGACGTGATTTTTATGTCTGAAGAGTGTGATTGTAGAGGCATCGGCACCGTTACGGCCTATGGTGTCTACACACTTATTATTCAGAATTCGTTTCGTCGTCTCTGCATTTATTCGAATGAGACAGTGAAAGAATTCTGCGTGACGAGTGTTCGCCGCTCGATATTTACAAACGCGTGTTTGAGTCTGAAGTAACTTTCTGTAATAAGTAAAATTGCAATTGTGTATTTAGACTGTATCATTTATAATGTAAGGGCATTGAGTTAAATGGCATAAAAAATGTATATTGCCGAAGATGAGAAGCATTTTGGTAGCGTTGTGCTACGAAACGCAGCAACGGATGCCAAGGACCGAGGTAGTGGGCCATGACTGTCATGTGTGGCTAGTCACGTTAGTACTAGAGGTCCGCAGGGACCTTTCATTGCAATACTTCTTTCATAACAGAAAGAAGGTGACTTGCAACCTAATTCAATTCTAAAAATAGGTTTCCCGTATTCTTTATCTTTAAGACTATCGGAAATCCTATTAATCATGCTATTTTTTACTAATTAATGTATTATCAATTTAAGATTGTGATAACATCTTGACATAACAGTGCCTTATTGTGCCTTTATAAAAATTATTTATTGTGTTTTGTAATTTAGATAAATGTTAAAATATTTCTTATACACCACTTTTGTCAAACTTTTGATGTATTAATTTGAAATAACTATAAAACTACGTATATGTAGGTTCTAGTGGTTATGTGGTTTTTCGACTTACACCGTCCTTGTGTATTTTTGGAGATTATTGATAGATGTTAAGTTTTATCGTTAATTGTGAAGTAGATAATTAATGTTGGCAACTATTACTGTGGTTATTGTAATGATATGATTGGTGTAAGTTGGTTAATGAGGGTGCTCCGTAGCCGGGGGCCCTTGTACCGCCAAAATATGACATGACTTAGATGATTCTTACAATCGCTTTGGAAAGTCAATAAGTAGGTAAATATTTGTTTATTTTTGCTACGTTTAGAGTTGCGCGGGAGACGTGTCACTGTGGGGCGCGGACGGCGACGGGTAGGCCTGTGCAATATGGATCCGACGTCCAATTTGGTGCCAACTTAGATAGGATCAAATGTATTTCAATATTTACCGTCGCCCAATAAATTCTTCCTTTATCATTTTCAACTATGAGAATCCTTCATCCGTCTCTTAACTGAACGTCACGTTCTTCTCAAAATTACGTTTTAGCCCACCTAGTCTGTAGATTTCTTTATTATGAGTGTGATGAATTCAGCTAGCTTGATTATTTACAATTCAAAATTAGGCCTTATGAAATGCTACATAGAAAACTTTGCCATATTAGTAAAATACTTTATTCTTGTAAGACTTAATGTAATCTTCAGTTATGAACTTATGATACGAATAGCAAGTGTAAGCATCTGTGTAACTACTGTAATTAGAGGTAACGGTGCTGGGTTTATGATACATTTTATTTTGTATTCTGTAGATCCAATGTTGAACTTTATATTGTATCGTGTAATTCTTTGTACTCCGTAAGTGGATGCTTCTCATATTGTTCGGTTCATTATTCTGCAATCGCTCCCTTCCCTGTGTCACTGTGACCGGCACTTCGGCTCTTAGCTCGCCGGAGCAATGTCACCGAACACTCACTTGTGGTCCTGGTGTATCATTAACCTGCCTCTGCACACAATATCTGTTCGTCGCTTTAATGACGCATTGAGAAACATTCCATGTTGCTTACAGTCGGCGGCCTGCGCGGCCCGCCCAAACAACGAAGAATAATATTCAGAACAATATATCGAGTGTAAAATATCGTTTATTTCTTAAGTATAGCCTTTATGATTTACAAACATATCTTTCAGTCTGATAGCAGATGCAAGTTTTCTCTGTAGTGTAATGTAACATTACGTGTATCAATGTCATAACAATGAAATTCGTAAAAATGTTAAGAGTAATGAATTAATTTACTTTAATTTCATTGTAAATAATTTGATATTCATAAATGAAATGGAATAAATATTTGTTTTAATACCTATTATTAATTTTAATACCCACCTTCGATATCAGAGCTCGTCGCGGATATTCTGTTGACGACGATAAAATGACTTAGAATTAACTTTAAAAAATATCATGCAATTCAAGATGAATAAGCTGAGCTTAACTAATTATTATAATATAATTCATTCATGTTCTGTTCATGCTTAGAATCGTTTTTAACTCATGCAACAGGTATTTAACTCATGTATCAGGTATTTTTGATGTGATACTTTTTTTATGTGGAAGTAAACATCACAAACAACTCCAAAGTGTGTTAGAAGTGAAACATTTTTGCTAAATGTAATTTATTAAAATTATCAGGCCAAATAAATACTTAAGGTAGTCAGGAAAGAAAACCATGAACTATAATTAGGTTTTTATTTAAATAATTAAGTTAACAGGCATATAGCACTTTGGTATAAGCAAGTATTGATGCGGATACTTTATTTACATGCATCTTCATATTAATGACGCCTCACCTGTAAGCAATCAAATTTATAAAGCATAAAAAACTACTCACCATTACCACCATTATTATATGCAGTATAAGCACTGTTAGAATTAAGTTAACTACTACTACCACTAATATTTTATCGATATTTGAAACTCATTTTTAGGTCAATTTACCGATATAGCTTTATCGATGTTTTGCAAGAGGAACTGAATATTATCACAATAACAACTTACATATGTAAGTACTAAGGTCGGTTGCACCATATTATTTCAACTTTATCGAACGAAAAATGGCTTTGAATCTCCATACACCATACAACACGTGAAAGGTGTATGTTGGGACGTTTATTAAAAGTGATTTTAGTACTAGCAAAATTAAATAAATTTAATTTATGATGGTTAAATTATGACTGTGCAACCAAGCCTTTTAACGACTACGCGACTTGGGGTAGCGGTATATCACTCGGAATTTAGATATAGTCGTATCTACTTAAGTCTGTTATGCTGTGCTCGTCGAATATTGTAAACAATATTTTTATAACTTTAAGATCTCGGTGTACGGCAATGAATTACCTATCTAGTTTGTGAGTGTTGTGTTTATCTTTTTATAAATGAATCATTTTCTTAATATGTTATATCAAGATTGTTTACAATATTCGCCAAGCGAAGAAAAACGGACTTTTTATGTAGGTATACAATATATTTGTTAGTAAACTACCATCACCAAGAACTATTAAGATTACTTACAGCAGGGTTTAAGAAGACATCACTCCGTGGCAGCTCTCGGTTTGCGATCAGCTGTTTGAAGTACTCCACAGACAGTTTGGGAGTACGAGGCCTGGCTGGGTCGGTGATGTCCACGTAGTAGAAGCCAAACCTCTCGCTGGAAAACAAATGAATGTGTTGCTGCTTATAATTAGGTATTTCGACTATTAATAACTTGCGCTTAATCAGACATCATTTATCTTGTTTACCGTTCTCTGCAGAGCCTCTTTAAGAATAAATCAGTATCGTGACATGCCTCGCGCTGTCACGAATTTTGCTGAGCGGGGACCTTTTCGACACAAATTTCATTGTTTTTTTTTATTGTATTTTTCTTTTCTGTGTTATTTGTTTATTTGTGTCGAATAAAGTCATCATTCATTAATTCAATCATTCATTCATTTATTTATTAATTCATTCATTCAAACAATAAAATGAATATGCACCAGACAACACACCAATCGTCTGGTTTCGAAGTAAGGATTTTTTTCCTTGTGTTACGAAGTACCAGACAACGATTATGACGGGGGCGTCTCCCATAAATACTTAAATACATATAACATCCATGACTTAGGTAATTCACACAAACATTTGCCTCTTACGGGATTCGAACCCGCTACCGCTGGTTCAGTAGTCAGGAGCGCTAACCACAGGGTACATAAATTATTGTACTATAATTAGCTAATTTTACAAGAACAAATACGAGAAAGTCATTGTTGTCGCAATAAATAGATGTTTAACTAAAAACATAGTGTCAAAGTTTGTCAGACCCTTTGTTAATCAGACAGATTAAAATATTATACATAAAAGTATTCTTACACAACGTAATAAGTACATTAATGTAATAAATATATTTAAAAATAAATATATTTAATAAACAATAAATTAATTTGATTTGATAAAAACTCACGAGAATCCAGCTCTCCACTCGAAGTTGTCCATAAGGGTCCAGGCGGTATAGCCCAGCACCTTCACTCCATCGTCGTAGATCACGTTCAAAATTTCACTCAGGTAATCCTATGAAACAAAACCAGATTTTCATCAACTATCGTAAGTAATAACTTACTTTAAAATATTTTAAAGACCTACGGGTGGCTTGATGGCATCTGTCAGCATTTTGGTCGCCCGCACCAAGTCCAAGTCCAGGAGTATGGAGCTCATACCTTGAGGTTAGGCCTTTGCTTAGCAGTGTGATATTTACAGGCTAACATTACTTTGAAAGATATGTCAATAGATTTAAAGACCAAAGATTGATTCTTAGATGTCCACAAAAATTGATAAAAATTAAGTATGGCGACGGTACCTAATATTAACTAGAATCTGGTTAATCTTTACCAGAAATAGAGAAAATTGATTCAACTTACATTGTAGTAGGCGATACGGCCATAGTCTTCCAAAGTGCCAGGGCTGTCAGAGAATCCATTTTCGGTAATGTAGATTGGCGGGTCGTTGTAGGAGCTCTTGCACCAGCGCAGCAGGTTTGCGAAGCCAGTTGGGACCACCTGAAATAAATTGTATGCTGTTCTAGGTTGACAAGACATAAAGAGAGATATCTACAAGATGCACCTGGTAAATATACGAGGCTGTTACCATAATTTTAAAGTCATAGATGTTATTTATGTTTGCATGTAAGCAGGTAGATCTACTGTGGACGCTTGTGTCGGTGTATACTCGTAAGCCCTAATATAAACTTTTGTAGTGCAGAGAAAAAGCAGCGGAAGAAACTAAGTCACGGACACCGTAGAATATAGTAAGAAAAAAATAACACCTGGTGATCATACAAGCGGCATAAAGTATGTAACTACTAGGAACAAACTACTTACCCTAAGCCACTCGGACGCGGAGTCACCTCCGACTTCCATAGTAGTGACAGCTCCGATATCCTTCAACCACGACGGAGACTTAGCAGTGGGGTCGACGCCCGGGCCGGTCACTAAGAACGTGGTGTAGTGGTTGATGCCGAGGAAGTCGGATGTTCCCTTGATCCTTTCAGTCCAGTACTCATCGAACTGCTCGAGACGAGACTTGGGCAGACCCTCCGCTGCGCTCTGCTGAGCAACGTTTTCTACCATAGCTGCGGGGTAGCCTCCTTCGGCGGTGAAAATTGGGTGCGCGAACCAACCGAACTGAAAGTATAAGAAGAAATAAAAAACCGTAACGTCTTTACCTAGCAGCCAGAGTAACTGGGCAGCCAGTCAATACGAGTATAACTCTTACATCTACGATACTCACTTTGAACTGATTGGCAACCTCAGCCAAAGCAACTTGCTCTGCGTTGTTCGGGTCAGCAGGCTCGTACCAGATAGAGTTGATGGAGATCATAATCCGGCCATTCTGAGTCGGTCTGTATGTCTCGTTGTATAGGTGATATGCCTCAGCATGCGCCTTCAGGAGGGTGCTACTGCACAAGTAGTTGCCAACACCGTGGCTGTCTATGGCCGGTGCCTTCTTAATATCACCGTAGGCATCTTCACAGATTTCGTAAGGCTCATTGAACGTGATCCACGACTTGATCTTGTCACCGAACTCACGGAAGCAAAGGTCAGCGTAGTCACGGAAGTAGTCGACCATTTTGGGGTTAGCCCATCCTCCGAGGTCTTGAAGAGTTTGAGGTAAGTCCCAGTGGAACAGTGTCACCTGGAAAGATAAAAAAATTGTAAATATGCCACTACTACTTATATTTCTCACGTATATAAAATTGTTGGAACGGTATTTACCAATGGTTCGATGTTCTTCGCAGCCAAAGCATCAAGGAGGTCGTTGTAGTAGCGGATGCCATCAGGGTTGATGTTGTCTACGCGACCGGTGGGCAGGATACGGGCCCACGAGAAGGAGAACCGGTAGAAGTCGACGCCGATGTAGGCCAGCTCGTCCACATCCTCCTGGTACCTGTGGTACGAGTCGCAGGCGATGTCGCCGTTGGTGCCGTCAGCTATCAGCTCGGGGCGCGTGTGGGTGAGGCGGTCCCAGACATTTTCACCCTTACCTGAAATACATTGCAAATTTCATATTTGAGTGAATTTCAACAGGTCCCTAAAAATCTTCATTCCGTGGTTTTTTTTTATCTTAAGCTTTTTTAAAAAACAAAGTCGCGTTTATTAAAGTACTAGATAATGTAAGTATTATTGCCCAATATCTAGCAAATAACTTAAAAAACTAACGAGATATACAAGATTGAAAATTTGGTGCCACGGCGATGAAAACTGCGTGCACGGCGATGAAACAAGCGTCCACGGCAATGAAAGAACTGTGCCACGGGAATGAAGGAATCAATCCGCGGCAATGAAAAACCTAATATCTTAACCTAATAAGTAATTTTGATACTTTCATATTATTTGCCAATGTTGATGATGAATGATGTTTTACTTTACTTTGTAAAAATTATCAGTTGTAAATATATTGTATGGAAGGTTAAAATGGTTTTGTACCGTAAAAAACGTATCTCTCCTCATTTCAAAAAGTTAGAACCATGTTTAGAACCCTATTAAGGTATTAACCGATCAATTCATTAAAAAAATAACCGCCTTCAAAAAACTGACTAAAAAGCTTAAAATAACGCATTCGTCTTCATTTCAAAAGAAACAAAGGTTTCATTTTTAAATTAATTTTTATTTCATGATTTTAGTTATTTACCCATATCTCAAACACTACTGTACCGATTTTGATAAAACTTACACTGTTACCTAAGCGAAAATATACTTAATTTAACTAAAATAGAATTATCGCGCTATGACTTCTTGTTTTCTAGATATCCGTGGACAAACATACAAATATACATACACTTACGAAATTTTGCACACGTGTTTGGAAGCCTTAACAGATCAACATACTCAAATTTTATCCAATTCTAACGATATTACATACATACAGGTTGAATTGAATACGTCCTTTTTTAAGTCGGTAAAAAAGAATGTTACGATTACAGTATTCAAATAATAGAGATATACTTTTTAATTGGTTGGGTAACCTTACTCTTGGCTTAAACCAGCGGCCACAGTCTCAAACAAACGAATAGTCATATTTTTGAGATTTAGCCTCAATTAGTTAGATTGTTTTATTTTCTGCTACATCAAACATCCTTTTAATTTAGTTACCTAGCAATTTCTTTGAAGAAATAAAAAAAACAATCAAGTATTTATCAATAATTGTTTTCGATAAACAAATGCATGAAAACACGAATTTTATGTCAGCGTTTTTCGAGCGTCAACTGATGTTCGTCAGATAACTCTGTGTCAAGACTTCCAAGCCTCCTGTTATCGTTTTTTTAGTAAGTGGGATCTAGTCCATCCTTAAGACTTTTATCCTTTTGCAGGTAGGAATGGTTGAATTAAATCGTACGTCGTAATAGCATATGTCAGTGCGTGTAAAAACTGTATATTTTTTGAAACACGATATTGTTACAAATTAAAGTTATAAATAACACTTTGATAAATTGATTCATCGAAGAAATAACAGTTTAAGAGTTTCTATTATTGACTAAAAATTCTAAAGTATCAAAAATATTTTTCCGCCTAAACGCGCCAGCCTGCCAGTACAGTGACGATACCCCTTTGACTCCCGCGCCGCGCCACTCAGTTCCGCATTGGCTAAATAGGTGCGACGACGCATGCCCCTAGTGGTAACTATCATACGCGATAGCCAGATTACTAAAAGTGTAGTTTAAAGGATTTGCATCTTTTCATGTCTCGGTGCACGTACAAGATCGTAGGTGGGGGTCGATTTGTCACATGTGTTTGTACCGCAAAATACAAACTCAAGTAATTTTCAAGGGGAGTGAAAGTGTTGTTTGTAATATTGTGATAGTGTGATAGTGCTTAGGCTTAGAATGCAATACACCAATCAACGTAAAACGTAAGTTAACTCACCTACAATATTGAAAATAATAATATTCAGGGTGAAATATTTTTTGCTACTTGATGAAAAAGTATAGTTTCGATTTAATAATGTGAAATCTGATACACATCGCTCTTGCAGAGGGCTAATTTGAAAAGCTCTGTACTGTCAGTACTCGATACTACCTTTTTTACAGAACCTTATACCTAATTATACCATGGCGATGAAAACATAAGGCACAGAAATGAAATACTTGGCCTCGGCAATGAAAGTAAATCGTTTTATAAGGCATGGCAATGATTTTTTTTTCATTGCCATGTCTTTTTTTTCATTTCCATAGCAAATTTTTGCCACGGAAACCACGAAAATGAAAGCATGGCAATGAGAATCGAGGCAAAAACGTAAAATAACAAAAAAGCTTTTGTTTGTGCAAAGTAATGATAACTTCACAAATAAACATCATAGCAATAGCATTTTATCGAATGGCTAATCAAGAGGCAAAACTTATTCAAATAGAAGTTATGCCTATGCACGGCGATGAAAGAAAAAATGTCCAGTAACGTGAAAATGGAATACTTAAATTTATGGCGCGAAAACGCATGCACGTGCGGGCGTCCTTCCACGTCGAGCACTTAGGCGGCACTGCTAAGCAACGTTCAGCGGGTAGGGGGCGGGGCACAAGTCGTTAGATAAAACATTATTCTCTAACTTGTTTAGGACACGGAGATGAAAGGTCGTTCTGGGACAGATGTTTTTTTATTGACAATTCGTTGTCTTATTAATATATTTGAATAAATCTATTCCGTAACAATGCTTTAACTATTCAGGTATTTAATAAAAATAGGTTTTAATATAAACAACCAATAGATTTTTATCAGTAAAGTATAATATGCATCAAGGTGTCGTGTGGACAAACATGGCAATGAAAGATTTCGAGGTTTCAAATTTTTTTCTGAAAAACCTATTCATCCAAACAATAAAATACTTAGAGCTTCACAAAGGCTACGATTTCAACTAACTGAAAAAAAATGATTGAACATGATTACTATGTTTTTTAGTACCGATTTCATCGATGCCACGCAGTTTTTGCTGTTGGGAAATCCACCCATTTATAGATAGTTCCATCGACGAAGGCACGCGCCATTTTTGATTGAGAAAAGCGTGGGGTGCGGAGGCGTGACAAATATTTAATAATATTTAACTATTATATTATTAAGTATTGGCAAAATCTTGCACACATGTACTACAAACGATTAAGACGAATAGTGGCGCGCGCCTTCGTAAATGGCACAATTTATCTATACCATTAAATAATAACCATCACCACAAAATCCTTATTATGTTTAGCTAACATTGAGTTCCGGATCAAAAAAAAGATTTCAAAAGGTCCATATTTATTACCATAGCAACATCTGATCTACATTTCAAGTGCTTGGTGTAGATAATCCAAGTCACGAGCCCTCTCCAATCAATACCTATATATCGGACGAGAGTGCTCCTTACATCTTAGATCTATTCTGACATGTGTAATTCCGTCAAGAGATAAAGCAAGTAGGTACTTATTTCAGATATCAGTGAACTCACCACTGACGTTCCATGCCCCTTCGATTTGGTGAGCAGCGGTCGCTATTCCAAATGTGAAGCCTTCAGGAAACTTCGTGTATCCTGCTGCAAGGCATCTGCGGTAATTAATCAGCTAATTATTAATTATACGTAGGTACGACTTATGTAAAATAATTTAAATATGAGTAAAAATGCAGAATAATTTTCGTAGCAAGCTCGTAGCACGGCACTGGGTAAGCGTAGAAAATATGTAAGATTCCCAAAAATGCTACGAGAAACGAGACACGTTACTACGAAATAACTACAAACTCATAGAAAGAAAATTACGATCTAAGTGATCTTGAATAACATTATTTTGAGTTGCGCAATAAAACGATTGTGTTGCTAAAAGTACAATTCAGCTTCATAAACTATAAATTTATAACCAAATCAAACTATAGCCATATTGTCTGTTAAGTATTGGTATTTAGTAAAGAAGTTAACGATATCTATTATTTTCCCGTTTATCTTTAGGTAAATGGCCAGTTAGTAAAATATTATTGAAGAAAACTAATATAAATAAATAAATTGATTTTAAATAAACATCGCACACACACATCACAAATGAACTTTGCTTAGCAGAGTGTGATATCTGAATATCGGGTCGGTAGGTACTTTACTAATTAAGTCGTTGTTTTTAACCTCGGAAGTTATTTAAAGTGTTGATAATTATAATTAATGTTGATTAATTACTAGTTTGGCTAACATTATTGAATAATAATATATTGATATCAGAAATTTAACAATCTTTTGTGCTTAAAACTAAATTATCTAACATAAAATTTTGTTTAATTGTGCCCATAATTAAGATTTTAAACATTCATGGGTACTTAAATAAGTATTTTATGTTTGACAAAATGAGTAGATATTTTGCTTTTTATGTCGTGGTGTATCTGTTCTTGACTCATCAATACCAACGTGTGACCATCATTGTTCTGAATTAACAACAGATCAATCTAGTTAAGTATTTAATAAGAATTTTTGAGATAATAAAAAATAAACACTTTTAATTTATTGAATTACTATTTTAGACTGATAAATGATTCCAACAATTGGTGAACTCATGGCCATTACATCATAAACGCGCCGCGGTTTGGTTTCGGAACATAGGGTCCGGCGCTACTTTATAAGTGTGCCTGTTGGCTAGCCAGCGACGATGTGTATTTTTTCTTTGTAAACAACGTGGAAGTACTCACGTGTGGCAGAGAGCTAGCAGACCGATAAGCGTCCAGTTCATGGTGACGACTGACGACCCGCTGTGCCGCGATTCCTTGGCGAACTGCCAGCGCGAACCAACACCACACCTTTTTACCAACCTGTATTAACGGTAATCTCGAGAGGCTGCCTCTAAATTTTTCTTGATAAAGTCAAATATCTAAGAAACAATAATCCGATAACGCCGAGAGTTAGTTACGCAATTGGTGAATCTTAACTTATTGATAGAACTGTGTAATGTTCAAGTGTGGCCCATGTGTAGATAAATATGACAATACCGGATCCTTTTAAAAAAGAACTAATAAAAAATCGTAACTAACAAGGCAAATGTAGTAATGAGTTTAATATTTATATTTTTCAGCCCTGGTCAATATAATTCATCATGCTAAATTGGTTCCACCAACCTTTAATCTTTTCCTCAAGGGTGACCTCACTGAGGCTACGAACGACATCCTAAATACAATGGAGTAGTTTGCATCGGTAATGAAATATCATGGATATCTTGACCAATTTATAAGCGATCGTTTCATTCATTTATTTACATAAACTCATTTATATTCTTTTCAAACATTTACAACAATACGGGAATATTTTTATGGATATTATATAGGTTTGTAGGAATCGCATCTTTAACCTCATGAATTAGAGCTGCCGAGAGTTAGATAAGGTTATTAAACACCTAATGGGCAATGTTTCAAAATCAAACCACCTATTATCGTTAAGTTTAGATTAAATACCCCAAGGAACTCAAGTTTTTCACAGCATACTTGCGTGCAAGATTTGAAGTTTGTAGTTTGTGAAAACAAACTTTTATCCATAGTTTCCTTTCTTTTCCTTCCTCTTCCTTTTAAGTAGATATAAAATAAAACATAATAAGGTGGATGTTCAAGCATCGTGCCGCAGCGACAGGCGCCGCTTTAAATAACGTTCATAGGATACTTTACGCAAGTGCTGCGCAGCCGCGGTGGCATGGCGGTGTTGCTACCGCTGCAGCATTATGTAAACAGCAGATCAGCGTATACTACACTTTCTCCACACCATTATACATTTTGTAAAAACAAAACACTATCAGTCTCCCAAACCATTTCTGTACTATTTCAAGTTTCATCTAGCAGCCCATGCATCATGCACGAGAGCACTCTGCGCGTCTTCCACACACCATGCGAGGTGCAGCGGTGGTACTGATGGCAGCTGGATTGCCACTTTATGCAATAGAAATAATAGTAAAATAAATAATTAAGACACAATCAATCTCCCAAAGCATTTAATGTACTGTTTTAAGCTTCATCGAGCAGCCCCTGCATCACACACAAGTAGTCGACCGAGGTGGCAAGCGAGTGAGCGAGCAGGATGCCTCTGGTGAGCACCTCGCGCACCTTCCACACGTCGTGCGAGTTGCAGCGGTGGGAGGAAGCGGCGATGGCGCGTCGGAAAATGCTTACTGGTGTGAACCGCCATGGTTGGTCCAGGTGCCAGCTGGAATTGCAACTCTTTGTCAAAGACAGTACATCACTAGTGACCACCACCAACCAGCATGTTACTAATATGATCCATTGTAGGCCGCAATATCATTGGCCACTAGTCATATTATGGCCAAGTCTGACTAATGGTTGTGAGTGAGTGAGATGCATTAATAAGGATAGTTATTTTAAATATTGGTTCAGATTTGGTATGTTAATTGTGTAGCATACTAGCATATAAACTAAAATAAAAAAACAAAGTAAAGTGGTCTCGAACGGTATGTATGTATGTACTTGTACTCTCTATAATAGTAGAGCTACACTGATCAATAGACTGCTGCCGTCGAGCTGAGTGGATTACCATATATATTCTAAACATTTCTGGTAAATGAAAACCAGAAATGTTTAGAATCGAATTAGTGATATATCTAATATATACTCTTTGTGTGGTAATCCACTCAGCTCGACGGATATACTATTTTAATGGCACATTTTAGCACAAGCTCACAGTAAAAAATTGTTGTCTATCACTAAGCGCGTACCTCATATACAGCCCCTCATATGTGAAGTACGTCATGGCCACGACGAACAGCGGGTAAATGAGGGGCATAACGACAAGCAGGCACAGGAACAGGGTTCCGATAAGCTTCAGGAACGTGGGGAAAGGCGCGCCGTACCGCCATAGCGAATGGACGTCGCTTGCGAACTCCCGCACAAGGACCCGCAGCCTGCCCAGGCCAGACGCCGAGCGAAGCTGCTGGCAACCAAAACGTTTACACACATCTCCTATATTACTGAACGAGTTATTCTAAGAACAAACATTAGTTTAATTTGAAATAATTGTTAAAAGTTAAAATTAGTTTTAAAAGAGTTATAAATATAATTATTTAACTAACAATTACCTTTGGTCACTTTTGAACTTTCGCGTTGCATTATAATGACATGCATAAACGAGAATTGCCGCGATTACTACGGTCGTCAAAACGTAATGGTCAGGCAAAACATACGGTAAATACTATACTTACAGTAATCGTGACAATTCCCGAGTCTGCCTTTGAATGGTAGGGTTCCAAACAAGTCCCAACAACTGAGAATATTTGATGTATGGTGATGAATAATGTTTCAAATGCAAAACCTTGGGTGGTAATGTAGAAGTAAATAGCTCGTCTGGCCCCCTTACTTGCACCATAAAGACTTTGTTAGCCCGGCGGTACGGTTTCATACTGGGCTCTATTTGGGCTGCGTTTTCTTCGGTTAGCCTTTTCCCCGCGCTGCATAGTATCGCATTATAATGCCTGCATGAGATCTTTTAAATATTACTCGAATTATTTTCATTAAAAATTACTAATTATTTACTATTTTTGTAACATTGCACTTTTGACAAGTTTTGTGTCATCTTGTCATCTGATGTCAAACTTGGGACATCACAGATCACAGACTCTAAAGAACTGAGTCCATTGTAAAAAGGTTAAAGTAGCTAACCAAATACTCTATGAAGACTCCCAGAAATACGGGTAGGTATGTTGATTGCCTATTCCTAATATTTCCTAATACGAGTGCATATAAAGAGGACGTGTTTCATTATTATCAATATTATTTACTACGTACGATGATGAATATTTGTATTCACCAAACATTACACTTATCGCATTGTTCTTATTTTCAAGTCCAAAGAATATTAATAGATAAACATAAATACGTAAGCACAAGTTATTGCTCGGCTCATTCGTCAGTGTGTAGCGTTAAGAACAGCAGCCGGAGAAAAAATGTTTTTATATTTATTAGCAATCGTGTTAATTTTACTTTTCGTCCATGTTTTGTTTAACTATAATGAGAAAGCGAGGGCTTTGAGAAAAATACCTGGATTTAAAGACCAGTTTATCATTGGCAATGCTTTGGAGCTGTTACTTCCACCAGGTAAAAGACTTTTTCAGAATCAAGGTGAAGTTCTGTTTTATAAATGTGATTCGATTGAAAAATATTACTTACGAATTTCAGTGGAGTTATTTAAATTACCAAGGAAATACGCACAAAAGTTCGACAGAATATACAGATTTTGGTCGTACCCATTCGGAGCTGTTGCGATATATGAACCTAGTGATGTTGAGGTAACTTTTGTCATTGTTAAAGTAAGTAGTGCTAACTGAGAAATCTCACAGTACAAATCTTTGAGATCTTGTAGAGATTGGAGAGTTTATTATGTTTAGATTTTTTTAAAATATATTTTTATTTACTTTCCACTAAAAGAACTAAGTATACAACTTTTGGACAGAACCCAGAAGATAAGTTATAAGTTAGATTAAGTACCTATTGTACCGAAGGAAATAAGATTGTAGCATTTAGTGACAAATATCCTGAAGTAATGAATAAACTAGTTGTGGGGTTGATGTTGCTACGAGGGAACATGTAATGATTTGACTTTTTCCACTTAGAAATATGTTAAGTATTGATATTTTAAATTCCTACATAGATTTTGACCTTACGTAGATACTGGTTTTAGGGAAATTATTATTTAAATATCCAGTTGTTTGTACAAAGCGCAAATTATGTTACGCGTTATCTTAGCGACGAATAAAAGGTAGAATTAGCTGCATATCCGTATCTAGAGATAAACCGTATTTAATTACGATATAGAAATAGGCTAGTTGCCACCACCAATCGTTGACATACTTTTTATTAATTGTCAAAACACTACTCTTCCATAGATTTACTTTGGCGATTTGAAACTATGACGTCAGTTTCCTGTTTTCAACCGACGCACTCTTTACTGTTTACAGCGCTATAAAAAATACACTGTGCAAATAATAAGAACGATCAATGAAAAATGGGCCTAAATGTTGCAATTTCTTTGGAGATAGGGTCATGGAATTATCGGTGATTGCAGGAAACTACCCAACTGTGAAAAGTAACTAACTTTGCCTACAGCGGCATATTTTTGCTATTCAAACGGCATATGAGTCACATCAGTAGTGTCTTTGTATCTCCTATGCCATTTAGATAGCAAAAATACGCAACTGTAGGCAAAGGTACATTTCACGAGTATGAGGAGATTGTAAATACTTAGGGTTACATAAATGTACCTAGGTAACGAACTTTTGTAAGGTAACAACATATCGTTTGTTCACAGAAAGTGTTGTCCAGTTCCAAACACAATGAGAAAGGTGTCCTGTACACGATCCTGAAACCATGGCTACAGGACGGACTCCTTTTGAGTAACGGTATGAATGTCAGCCTACAAGTTCTTTATGCACTACTGTAACCTATTATCTCGATGGCTTCCTTTACCCCTTCCCTTATTAATATTGTACACACCCACCACACACCGAAAACCTTGCAAACAAATGTATTTGATTAATTGCAATGCACGGAATATTTTGGTCACGAAAAAAATCGAGTTCTTAAGATAGGTAGGTACGTAACAGACGACAACATTATAAAAATTTTACATTCATTAAAGTTAGAGAAATCGTATAGCCAATGAGTATAGGTAATTATTACTTAATTTTTATTAGGTAAGTTCAAGGTAGGTAGATCCAGATTTTTGTTAGCCCTATTCAAACTCAAACATTTATCGAAATTGTAAGAATATAAGTTTTATCTATTACGCGTCTGTTCAAGGCATCAATCAAGGGTCAAGAGTCAAATATTGATAATGTTACATTTATTAGAAAACAATGACCTATATTAATTCAGTGTCTTGCCAAGTCGTTGTCCAATGCTGGTACAGTAACATCGATGAATATACCTATTATTTCGCTACGAGTACTTAAAATAGATATAAAAGGTAGGTACTTATTAAACAGTCATAGCACTAGGTACTTTAGATAAGTACTAAGTTCATTCAACGGAATTATTCCACTGGTAGTCAGAAGAAAGCCAATACTAATTAACTAACTATTATGTATGATAATATTGATAATCAATTTATATTATTAAATAATATTTTTGAATCACTCGCGTCAATAATACGACTGATTTTCGTTCGAAAATCAATTAAGAAGACGCAAGTAATTCCAAAATTTGGATGTATTTTTTTAATCACTAACATGTGGATTTCAACTGAGTGTCGTCCGAAAATTAATAAATAAAGAAAATCACGCGACTGATTCAAAAATTGGCCCCAGAACGTCTATACAATAAATAGATTGCACAGATAAGTCTACAAAATTATAGCATAAACTTCCGGATTTTCAAACCAAGAAGATTCAATCGTAGTCCTTTAGCTCTCAATCCATTTTTCTGGTAATCGTTTGTGGTTTTAGCTATTAGTTTTTCCGCAGGTGCAAAATGGCAGCACCGCCGCAAGATCCTGACGCCGGCTTTCCACTTCAACATCCTGAAGCAGTTCAGTGTGACCCTGGATGACAACAGCCGACGCATGGCAGACGCACTCGAGGCCACTAAGGGTGAACAGGTTGATGTGGTGCCGCTTATATCGGAGTTCACCCTTAATTCTATATGCGGTATGAATTGTTAATTGATATAATATTAAAATAGAGTCGGTTGAATTTTTTTTGTTACAGTGTAAAATTCACTCACTCAAAATTTTGTTTTTGAAGAATCTGGGACAAGATTTTCGCGATAATCTATCTTTTTTCGTGTGGTAATTCGATAGAAAATATCCACACGTAAACTACCGCACAAAAGAAATCGGAATGTATATAAATCGTGACCCTGATTCTTCGAAAAAAAAATCGATCAGTGAACTTTTTTGAATGCGAGATTAAGGCCCGGACCGCATTTTCACCTACACCATCAGGTACTGACATTACTCAGTCCAGAATTTTAATAACTATTTTAGTAAGGCTTATGTTATATGTACATACAATAGGCTTATGTTATACATGGTTACTTTAATTCTATCCCCATTATGTTCAGTAACTGTAGTGATTTTGATGTCATCATTCAGTTTCATGCTTGCAAAATGATAGTTTTTTTTTGTTTACAGTACCTACTTATTGCCTTTTGATGCGTGTGAGGCGCACTTGATTGTATTTCCAATAATTATGTTTCAAGTGTGTCTTTTTAATCAACCAAAAAAAAATTGACTTTATTGTCCAAGTATCCTCTGAGATGAACATTTTAATACCTATATTCATTACAGAAACTTCCATGGGCACCCAACTGTCAGATGAAACATCAACTGCAGCTATGGAATACAAAAAAGCAATATACGAACTTGGCAAAATGTTCGTTGAAAGGTTCACCAAGATTATTTACCTCATAGACTTCTTATTCTCTCTTTCCACTATTGGTAGGAGGCAGGAGAAATATTTGAACACTGTACACACATTCACGAAAAGAGTTATAAAAGATCGAATGGAATATTTAGAGCGGTTCGGAATTGATATAAATGAAGAAAGTATTGAGAATGAGGATACGTTCTGTATAACAAGAAGAAAGACTGCAATGTTGGATCTGCTGATATCAGCTCAAAAGAAAGGGCTGATTGACAGCCTTGGAGTACAAGAAGAAGTGGACACCTTTATGTTTGAGGTCAGTAAGTAAAAAAAGCAAATTTAGCTTGTAAGCAGTCTACTGCTGCGTAAAGGCCTTACCTCAAGTATGAGGTATTATTAGCCATAGTTCTTAAATTATTTCCTGAGCGAAAGAATTAAGAAATCAAGTCCAAATAAGAACTGACGATTTATTTTTAAACACAGGGCCACGATACAACTGCAGCAGCTTTAGCATTTGCGTTGATGTCTATCGCCAACGATCAAAATATTCAGGTAAGTCGTATAATAATAAGTATAATAAAATTTTTGGTTTAATAGTGTTTGTTACTATACAAACTTAACGATATAAATTGCACCTGTAATAAGCAACTGTGTCAGACGAGGAATCGAACCCGTGCCTTACACTATCCGGGCGCATCCGCCACTGTAAATTTTTAGTGCAATTTATAGAATTAATAGGTAATTTAAAATTTAAATTATCCTGGTATACGAGCGGCACATTAGGGAAAATACATAATAAATATTGATCAAGATATTTTTGTTATATGATTATAGGATAAAATCTTCAACGAGCTGGACCAGATATTTGGAAAATCTACTAGGTCGACCACTATGGACGACTTTTCAAGGATGAGTTACTTGGAATGTTGTATTAAAGAGACTTTGCGCCTCTACCCACCGGTACACTTCATGGCTAGGCGGTTAGGGGAAACAGTTCAGTTAGGTAAGTTATTTTTTTAATACGGGAATAAAGGTGTCTTTGTCTTGGGCGAGTTGATTCCCTCACTACACTCAGGATTCCCTATTACCTCCCTCAGGATCCTAATTATAATAGGAAATGAAATGATATTATATTACAATACAAATAAAGAATACCTAAACATTTAGTATTTACACAAAACATCAATTAAAAAAAAACAAATCGTGATTTTGCTAGAAATTATTTTTTCTTGAGTAATTGTTTTATTTTTTTAGCTAATTACACCGTAGAGGAGGGAACTGTCTGCCTAGTGCTTATTTACGACATGCAACGTCGCGAGGACTTGTTCAAGGATCCCTTAAAATTCGACCCGGACCGATTCTCTCCCGAGAACAATCATACTCGACATCCTTACTCTTACATACCATTTAGTGCTGGTCCCAGGAATTGTATAGGTAAGCATCTACATTTTGACGTCAAATAAAGAAAATACTGAATAAAATTCCAAATCTATAAAGGGTAGAGGAAAAAGGCTACGTCGTAGCACAATCGTAGCTTCGTAGTAAAACTGTTAGAAAATATATTCTCTTCATAAATACTGACAATAATACCGTAGTTAAATGTTATTATTGTATTTCCGTAAACGCCAATTTAAAACCTTGATCATTACAAAGTGGGTCAGTGCCTTGAGAACTGGCAGTTCGGATTAAATTTATAGTTAATGGTCTGGAGCTCTATTTTTGAATCACTCGCGTCAATATTACGAGTGATTTTCGTTCGAAGGTGTAGTACGAAAATCACTCGTAATATTGACGCGAGTGATTCAAAAATAGGGCCCGGGCCCACTACACTGTATCAGACCATGACCGTGCTAGGAGCGTTTTAGACACGAAATGCATCACGATACGCTCTGAACGGATCTACAGCGTTCTGACTCACCGTTATATTAAGCGCGAGCGTATTATTGCCGGTGTTTACCCGCTCCGTGCATGACACGCGACGGTGTTGGTCGGGGACGGGCCGGGTCTAGTGGGGACAGTGGCAGTTTTCAATACAGAGACCATTTTTTTGGCTGACACGTTCCTAGCACAGTCATGGTACGTTATGGTGTTGTAGGCAGAAGAGACCATAAAGGGAAATATTTGCAGGTCAAAAATTCGCAATGCTGGAGATGAAAGCAGCTCTCTCATCGTTGCTGAGGAAGTTTAGATTGGAGCCGGTCACCCGTCATTCGGACATCGAGATCACAGCCGACGTTGTCTTGAGGACTTCTCACCCAATATACGTGAAGTTCATCAAAAGAGATTAGATTTATATTTTAATTGGCACTATTATTAGTATTACGATTGTTTGGATTAGGTGATATGTAGGTACTATAGTATAATATGATGATATAAAAATGGCTTACCTAGTGTCTGTATGTAATTCAGATTACCTAACATTATTATTACATTAAATAAAGACTGATTGACTATCATGATTTCATGTAGACACCCACAATTTTACTATACTCATACAGTATTTAGTTCATAGTATTCAGAAACAATAAATAATCCATATCGGCTCAGATAAACTTTGTCACTGATTCGAGACAGCTGTACTATCTAAATTAGGTCTCTTACAAATCGAGACGATAGATTGTGGAAAAAAATGCAATCATATCGATTCATGGATGCAATAAATAATAGTTACACACATTAAAATTTTTCGTCGTGAAATTATTACTGCTGCTGCTGCTGGATTTTACTTGCTTGTTTACTTGCGTGACAGATAAAGACTTTAAATAAATAATTAAAACTTTTATCTCCTTGTATCTATTTCGGCCTGCAGTGGACGTCCTTTGGGCTGATAATGATGATGATGGTGATCTTATTTCGGATTACAGACCTACGTATGTATTGCTTCAACATAATTTCATGAAGTATGTATGAAATTATTCTTCATTAGGTAACCTATTACATTACGTTAGACCGATATACACACTGAAGTTTTATGGTCAGTTGAGCGCATTTTGCCGATCCGCACGGACATTTCGTGCAAAATGATAGCATATTTCCTGATTGCTATTATATTTGTGCTGTGTTTCGCTGAACTGTATTTAAACCACAATAAATTAGCAAGGCAATTGAAAGTCATACCCGGACCAAAAGATGTTTTCCTCGTTGGGAATGGCTTAGAAATTATCGTGTCACCAGGTAACAGTCTTTCTTTACCCAGTTATTACACGAGTGATAGAACAGTTTTTAAATGCATTGTACCGATTATGTACTATTTTAAGGTGAGATAAGAACAAATTAAATATCTTGTATCTGTGTTTACCTGCCCCGTTTGTTGTTATTGTTTGCACAGTGAATTGTCGATCCTGTTGTAAATGTTAATATTTCTACCCTCACTTTTTACTTTTATTCTTGTGTTGTTCAATATTATTGTGCTTTGTCTGCCACGCTCGCTGGCCAAACAACATAACATTATAATATGCTTGTGCTTTTATGTATTTCTCATTTAAGTGAATTTTTGTAAATTCTTATGAGAATAAATGTCTTAATCCGTAAATACGAGTAAGCTTAGCGTATCATTTCTTAAAATTTTCCGTTGCTATTTGAAATTACTAAGATAACCAAAAATGGCAGCAGAAGATAGAGTGGCTGATATTTCGGCGCTTTAAAACAAATGGGTGTGATTCAATTAAATTGCAATATTTGTTGATAAGTATATTTTTTAGCAAAAAGCATGATTTGCAAAAAATATATTTTGTTCTCACAGATGTAGACAAATAGGGTTCACAGATGTAAACACTGAAAAATTTTACGTATTTAGTAGTTAAGGGAAAATGAAAAAAATATCTTAGAGAGCCGTAAACTTCATAAATTCGTCAATAGGAGCTATTGATAAAGAAACCTCTGCATGATATTTTGATTTTTACTTATTGCCCTTATTCAGATTTATCTATAAGAGAGACAAATCATTAACATTATCAATATCTGTGTTTAAATTGATCATTAATAATGCTAATTGCTAATTAATCATCAAGGCGACGAAGTCAATTTAGATGTTTGCACCATTTTATTATTAAGATTAATCTAAAGACTGGAGCTGAGCTGTTAAATTAAGTCAAGCGCTGATATTATGACATAGTAAACAATACTCGTAGTGTTAGTACTTAACGAAATAATAAATAAACAACTGCCGATTTATTTTCAGTGGAACTGTTCAAATTAGGAAGGAAATATGCAAACAAATGGAAAGACATCTACAGAATCTGGGCGTACCCTTTTGGCGCCGTTAACATTTACAACCCGGAAGATATTGAGGTACTTATTAATAGACAGATGGATAATAAATTTACGCAATGTAAAAATATGATAGCTGGAACTTAGTCACAGTCATAACAATAACAAGAGTGAGCAATTTACTCCACAGATATATTTGTACTTGGCTGATAATGTCGTCTGATGAAATGGACACATTGTGTGCAGTTAATTATGATAAAACATAAGAATGCATGTTGGCAGTATTAATTATATGCCTACGTTATTTGAAGATGAGCAAGATATCAAACATATCTCAGGAGCAGTTGAGACAAATGTAGCCCCTTATTTTAACCATAAAACGCGAATAATGTTTGTAATTATTTCAGGTAGTGGTATCCACTATGAAACACAGTGACAAAAGTCCGATCTACAAGTTGTTAAAGCCCTGGCTTCGGGACGGATTATTATTGAGTAGCGGTAATTTTTAATCATTATTATTTGAGTTAAGCTTTATCAGTAGTTATTTAGGTAATAAATATGTAAGGTGTCAACATGACACACATGGTCACTCTTTCATACACTGAGGGAGGACCTTTACTTAGTTTTATGAAAACGTAAACCCACATTTACTGTTCAGTTAAGTCCAAGCGTAGCAAAATGTCCATTATACCTGAAAAATCTGTCAGATTTCTAATGTATAAACAGGAGGGGTAATTACACGATGACAAAACGACCATTGATCGCTCCGTATCATTACGGATAGTAATCATCATTTACTATTCTGAACAGAGAGACAAAAGCTTGTTACTAATTAATTTGTTTCTTCTTAGGAGCGAAGTGGCAGCAACGAAGAAAAATATTGACGCCAACATTTCATTTTAATATTTTGCGCCAATTCTATGTCACCTTGGAAGAGAACAGCCGCCGTTTAGTAGATAAATTAAGTACCAGATTGGGGGAACCTGTCAACGTTACACCACTGCTCTCCGAATACACATTGTATTCTATTTGTGGTAAGTGAGAAGTTATAGGTAATATAAACGAATTTATGTATTTATTATTTACTAAATACATACAAGAAGTGATTTTTGTTAAAAAACTAATTATAAGTCAAGAACGGGTGGACCGATTTTCATGATTTTCACTTTGTTGGATTTGTCTTGGATCAGAATATTATAATAACCATAAAACTGGGCCCCCGCGGCGAAACGAAGTTTGCTGGGACCGCTAGTTATAAATTACAGAAAAATAATTAGTCTTTTTACAGAGACTGCAATGGGAACACAATTAAATGAAGAGAGCTCAAAATCTGCAAAATCATACAAAGAAGCGATCTACAGACTTGGACATTATTTGGTCGACAGATTCGTAAGGATTTATCTGTATTCAGACTTTCTGTTCCGTTTATCGAAACTTGGTAAGAAACAGGAAGAAGCTTTGGAAACCATTCATCGTTTCACAGACAAAGTTATCCACGACAGAAAATCGAATGTGGATGAACGAGCATTTGATAATGCCGAAAACGATGAAGATGAACATTTGTATGTACATCCTAAGAAGAAGAAAACAGCAATGTTAGACCTCCTTATATCGGCTGAGAAAGAAGGACTGATCGATGAATTGGGGATAAAAGAAGAGGTTGACACGTTTATGTTCGAAGTAAGTGCTGGTACTGGTACCACTGGCTGGTACCGACTTAGTAGCCATGTAGTTAGTCAGGGACTTTATGTTTAAAAAAAACTGTGTTTATTGAGCTTACAGTGCTATTGGATTACACTGTAAGGCCAACGTTGGAAAAGTAGTATTTATATGTATATATTTTTTTCGATTCGACAACTACTTATGTAAAAAAAACTGTTAGGTGTGGCCTCCTTGGGGACCACATCTGTAAGATTTTATGGATCGTTGAGTCTATGGATGTTGCAAGTAATTATATGGTTAGAGAGTTTAGACGAAAATCTTGGACAATCTGTTAGTCA
The DNA here is from genome assembly GCA_963584085.1 of Pyrausta aurata. Taxonomy (NCBI): domain Eukaryota; kingdom Metazoa; phylum Arthropoda; class Insecta; order Lepidoptera; family Crambidae; genus Pyrausta; species Pyrausta aurata. The sequence goes on along the minus strand of OY757252.1, from coordinate 10,178,886 downwards.
GGGACTTAGGGTACATTTATTTGTAACAGGGTTCAAACATAACTTGATTGGTGCTGTTTTACAGGGACACGATACCACAGCAGTTGGATTGAACTTTCTCTTTATGTTGCTGGCTAACAACAAAGATGCACAGGTACTTCAAATAATTACTAGCTAGAATTAAATCTTCATCTCAATCAATTACTTACACAATAATAACACACTGCACGTGCAGATTAATGCACTTCTAACAGATCTAGGCACTAAAACAACGTAAGATTGAAAAATTACTATCAGGTATAGGTATGAAGATGAACTATAAATAATGAACTTGACTTTAATTTATCTAAGTATACACGTGTTTGTGAGTGAACTTGAACCTGTCTATGATGTTATCTTTCGAGTAAATGTATTTTGTCATTTCAGGACAAGATCGTAAATGAATTGAATGAAATATTTGGCGATTCGAAAAGACCTGTCAACATCGAAGATTTACCCAAAATGCGTTACTTGGATTGCTGCATCAAGGAATCTTTACGTCTTTATCCACCGGTTTATTTTATTAGTCGCACGATTAGCGAAACAGTTGTCCTGAGTAAGTAGTTAAGTACATGTTGTGCTAAAGACTTTAGAAGTATTTGAATGCTTTTTATTTTTATTTTATAAATGTTTAATATCGTAAATGATGAAGTATCGTATATGTCAAAGTTATAATTTTCCTCAGAAATCTATTAAAAACTAAAAATCTTGTTACTTCGACATGGTTCAGTTCAGCGACTTATGATGGTGACTGTACCTCAAATTCAGGTAGCCGTGAGTTTGTAAACTGTAAATTGTAATGCGTGCATGAACTGTTTTTTCCAGGCAATTACACGGTGCCGGCGGGCTCGTTGTGTCATATTCACATATACGACTTGCACCGTCGCGAGGATCTGTTCAAGGACGCATTGAAATTCGACCCCGACCGGTTTCTACCGGAAAATTGCATAGGACGGCATCCTTATGCGTACATCCCTTTTAGCGCGGGGCCACGAAATTGCATAGGTAACTATGTATTTTACTTTTACCAACACCGTCAAGTTTTTTAAGACTAGCGGTACCCCGCGGCTTCACCCGCGTAAATATTGGAACTCAATAAACATTGCTATAAATTATAAAAGTAAAATTGTTGTAAATGTTCATCAAATTCCATGGAGTGTTTTTGCGTAAAGAAGTAACAAACATCCATACATCCATCCTCACAAACTGCATTTATAATATTAGTAGGAAGTTAACGAAGCTATCGTAAACTTTGACATTCACTTTGACCTACAGTAGCCTAGTTAATGGTGGGTAGCGCTACCAACTGTAGTTATCATTTACTTAATAAAAGCTTGTAAAAAAGAGCATCTATGATCAACTTTAAGTATACAATTTCTTTAATTCAATCGTTTAGTGCTTTGAATGTTCTATGTATATTCAATCGCAAATTCATATTTAGTATTTACAACATTTATATCTCATGAACAGCAGCAACTGCACCGTATTTTGTTTTTTTAATATTTAAAAAAACATAAATATTGGTGCAGCTGTTAGTATGTTATTTAATTAGGTATGAAATTCAGCCATTTTATAGCTTCTACCTCGACTTTGTCCGACATTAATTTATGACTTAATTCTGTTTTTTGTCCAAGGTCAAAAGTTTGCGATCATGGAGATGAAATGTGTTGTGTCAACGATACTACGCAATTATACCCTGCTGCCTGTGACACGACCTTCAGATATAGAGATAATAGCCGATATAGTGATGAGAAATAATGGACCTATTAATGTTATGTTCGAGAGGAGAAACAAGTGATACATATTATTATATTTTTTTATTTGAAATATAAAACCTTAATTAATAATACCTTAGTTACATATAATTATAATCCACGCGAAATGATTATTGTTTGATTAATGTAACTATAAATAGGAGTAAGTACAATAAAATAATTGTGGAAGACATATTTGAATTTACTTTACCCCTTCTTCTAAGTATCCTGTCTAAGTTTCCATTCAAGCTCGTATGAATTTATTAAATTATGTAAAAATTATGTACCACTTCTTGTATCATGTCTGTATTTAGAGCGCTTTCACATTTAGGCGAATTTAGCAGCGCGACGGCCGCGTGACCTACGCGCGACAGTCGCGCTGCCGATAATTTCATACTACCTTTATGTATAAACGGCAGTGTTCTTGTGTGTTTAGAAAACATCAGGTAAGAAGGCTCCCTCAAATATTAAACCATGAGAGAAAAAAGTATACAATCCATCAATTATGTTAGTATATACTTCTATTAAAAGTTTAATACGAAGAGTCTATTTCCTGATAACAACAAAAGATAGGGTTGAACTATTGTCAATTAGCTAATCGTTCATGTATAACCGACAAACAACTGATAAATGATCGTGTGGGTTTCACTCATTCGACAAAGGAACCCAAATCAAGTATCGCGATCAACCGGCTCAGTACACGAGGCATCGGAGAGCAGTTAGCCCTGCGCCGGCGCAGAAGGCGAAATGTTACTCTTATTTCTCGCTCTAATTACTATTATTCTATGTTCTCTGCACATTCTGTTTAACTACAGTAAAAAAGCAAGACAGTTCAGGAAAATACCCGGACCTCGAGATGTATTTTTGGTGGGAAACGCACTGGAATACCTTGTTACCCCAGGTAAACGATAGCACATAACAAATTATTAGAATAGTTTAATACGGGATTGCTACTTTGTACCTTATTAAACCCCCACGGATATGTTTATCAACATTCTTTTGATACCGCGACCGCCGGCGGCCTATCGATCCCTAAGTGAACGTATACTGTGTATCTTAGTGTCCATTTTTGCAAATGTTTGAGCAGTTTACATTTTGGTATACATATTATATATTACCCAAACACGTTTTCCATTATAGTTCTTTGTTTGTATTATCATATCAAAACAAAAACAAACTGATGTTACGAACAGCACCCGTTGCATGGGATGACTTGTCGCGTCGCGTGCGACGCGGTATAGATAGATATAAGTATATAAACGATCGCAAGATGTCGATATAACTGACGCTATGCTAACTTTCCTAAACTGTCAAACTTGTATAAAAAACGGCAGCCATATTGCAGCCATTACGCACTAGAGACAAATTGTCTACGACCTCGCGTTATAGATATATTAAAAGACTGTACCATGCACGTAGAGATAATTATCTAGGTAGACGCGGTAAAACGCGCGACAAACGGGTTTATCGATGTGCCATGCAGCGGGTGCTGGTGCACTGCAGGTATCCAAAGTGAGCTCATATGGGAGAACCTTTTAGGTACTTATGATTAGTCAGTGTCGGTCGGTGGCACGAGTACTAACTACAAAGGTTTTGTGCTGAGAGTTTATTCGCCTGCGTACAAACAAACCAACTGTATTGTGGTTATTGATAAAGAGTCTCATCTTATACCTAAACATCCTGGTGATCATCATCCTGTTGGCAGTTTTGATCACAAAGATTTTGTTTCTCAATGGGTTTGATTGAATTGATGATCGTAATTTGAAATACAATAAAATATGATTACTGAAAAAAAATTGTAAGAGAGGAATCAAATCAAAAACGAATGCTAAAATTTTAAGGACTGTTTCACAATTTACAAGTAAGCTAACCAACAAATAATTTAAATAAAGAACACCATTAGTATGAAGTATCCGACAGATAGCACTAATCGGAACTTACATGAACATTGTGAAACAGGCTCTAATTATTTTTGAACAATAAGAAATTTAAGTGGCTATTTAATTGAAGGCTAATGGGGTCATGACATGAGCCCAGCAATAGTTTTTACGTAGTCTGCGCAGGCATAGTTTAAACAATGCTCGTTTATATGGTCATGGATGTATGACTATTATAATTACTCAGGCTACGTCAAACCATGTAATAAAAAAAATTATTAAGTATGTCATTTATTTTTATTTATAGTTGAGCTGTTCAAACTGATGAGAGAATGCGCCACCAAATGGGATCGAATGTACAGATTCTGGGCCTTTTCTATCGGAGCATTGAACATTTACACTCCAGAAGATATTGAGGTGTGTTTGATACTTTTGCTTATATTTTGAATCAGGGAGATAATTACTTTAAAAGATTTAATCTAGTCGCCTAGAGCGCTTTGTACTAAAAATCCTTTTGTGATTAATTATGTAAAATTAATCAGTCAAAATAAATAATAATGAGCATATTGTTACCATTTCAGACGATTATATCTACGACAAAACATAATGGTAAAAGTCACATTTATTCGTTTTTGAAGCCTTGGTTACAAGATGGATTACTTTTGAGCAACGGTAAGTCCCAATATTTCGATATTTATATTTGACTAGCGATCCCGGTGAACTTCGTTTCGTTGCCTTTGGCAACCCCGTCCCCGTTCCCTATGTTTTGACACCGCCTAACCTTCCTTAGACTTCCATGAATATTTCAAGACCAAAATCAGCAAAATCGGTTCAGCCGTTCTCGAGTTTTAGCGAGACTAACACAAATAGCAATTCATTTTTATTATATAGATTGGTATTTTTATAGATAAAGTTATGATTTTCAGGTCAGAAATGGCATCAGCGAAGGAAAATTCTGACGCCCGCATTTCACTTCAACATTTTGCGTAAGTTCCACACATCGATCGAGGAGAATGGCCAAAGAATGGTAGAGGCGCTTGACGCCGCTGGGGGTAGGGCGGTCGACGTCATACCTCTGCTGTCCGAGTTCACACTGAACTCTATTTGTGGTAAGAATACTAAAATCGTGTTAGAAAAACTACATTAGATTTTTCATTTTTATCTTATAAAAATTACAATAAGTAGATATTGTGATTTTGACAGGCACAATCATATTCTGTACACTAATTTTAGGCTGCCGTCTAGTCTGTTACTGTATTATCAATGTAAGCTATGGTAATCGTAAGTGTTCGTCAGATTTTGTGCGTTCAAATCCCCACCCGTGCGCGGGTTTATTATTTAATCTTATCTGTAAGTGTGCCTGTAATAAATAAAGAAATTACAAACTTACACATTTCAGAAACTGCCATGGGCACTCGACCATCTGAAGAAATATCAGACGCGGGAAAATCTTACAAGGCTGCCATTTATGAACTCGGAAAACTGCTCGTCCAAAGGGTCACAAGAATTTACCTGCATTCCGATTTTATCTTTAAGTTTTCATCTATTGGGAAAAAGCAAGACGTATGCTTGAAAACAGTACATAGTCTTACAAGAAAAGTGATAAAAGAAAGAAAAGAATACGTGGCAAAGAACGGGTACGATATCCATGATAATGCAAACATCGATGAAACAATATTTTTAAACAAGAAAAGAAAGAAAACAGCAATGCTTGATTTAATGTTATTAGCACAAAAAGACAACTTGATTGATGACAATGGTATACAGGAAGAAGTTGATACTTTCATGTTTGAGGTAATAGAATTGTAAAATCAAATTAGCCATAATAATAATAAAAAGATAAATTACATTATTGGTTTAACTACAGGGACACGATACAACCGCAGCTGCATTAACATATTGCCTGATGATGTTAGCAAACCACCAGCATGCGCAAGTAGGTAAATCAATACTTTTTAAGAACCGCTTACCATCTGCCTGATCTGTAATGATTTAAGCATGAATATGAATCTAAACCCTCAAAACAGACAATTTAGTAGCTTCAGGGGCACTATTTTTGAATCACTCGGGTCGATATTACGAGAATTTTTCTATGACTTTTAATTCATCTTCGAACGAAAATGACTCGCCATCTTGAAGCGAGTGATTCAAAAATAGGGCTCCTGGAGTCAAAATTAAAAGCATTTCAATAACCTATCGATATCGAAGACGATTTCCAAAATAGCCAGAATATAACAAAATTTTAATTTTTCAGGGTAAAATACATAATGAATTGCGGGATGTGTTTGGTGAATCCGACCGTATAGCCACGATAGAAGACCTCAATAAGCTGCGGTATCTTGAGTGCTGTATCAAAGAGTCTCTGAGACTCTACCCCCCAGTTCCGTTCATAAGTCGAACGCTGACAGAAGACGTTATTTTAGGTAATATTTTAGCATTCAGAAAGACAGTTTTCAATGTTTTTAAAATCTGACAAGGAAAGGCAGAAAATGCTAAAATAAGCTTGAGACAATATCGTACATGTATTCAATTTCTATAAACATCATTAATGACGGTACATTGGAATAAATACATTTTTTTTCAACACACGTAATAGTTTTATGTCTGGCTTTTTTCAGGAGAGTATTTAATTCCAAAGGGCACATATTGCCATATACACATCTATGACCTGCACCGTCGCGAGGATCTGTATCCGAATCCTACCAAGTTCTGCCCTGAGCGGTTTCTACCAGAGAACTGCATCGGCCGTCATCCCTTTGCGTACATCCCATTTAGTGCTGGACCTCGAAATTGCATAGGTTTGTAAATTGTGTATTAAAAGCAATTTTATAGTCGTTTTCTACTATCGAGTACTCGATCGTCTTCCATCAAAATACTAAAATCGGTTGCACATTGCGTCATTTGCTTGAAGCCTCGCTTTCATTTAGCACATGTGTTAATGCGAATATTTCTACAAAGAAATAAGGACTCGGAGGCTTCGATGGTTGACAACCTGACTGAATTGTAGAGCCGGAAGACACAAGAAACATAATTAATTTGTTTTTTTTTAATAATTTGCCAAAGAATTTTACTTATACTGATCCGTTTCTATGGTTTTTCAGGTCAGAGATTCGCTATTTTAGAGATGAAATCAGCAGTATCAGCGATATTGAGGCGATTCGCATTATCCCCCGTCACTTGTCCTGAAGATCTCAAACTCGCCGCAGATTTAGTTTTAAGAAACACACAACCTGTATATGTTTCTTTTATAAACAGAACAAACATTACACAATAGTTTCATCAACTGCAGAATACTTTTATTCGCAAAAGTGAAAGCTTTTAGTACACACGAATCCGCATACCCACTTATACTGAAAATGATTACTACTACATTAATGAAAATAAAATAACAGACAAAACTATTGATTTTAAACAATATTCGTAGCTAATATTATAAATGCGAAAGTGTGTAGTGTCTAAGTTTTCATTTACTCGTTAAAATAGACGTAGGAAATCATTTTTTCTATAGATATATATTGGACCATGGAGACGGATGTAGGTACACATTTTGAGCCCGGAAGCAGAAAACATCCACTAAAGACAATGAAAATGGAAATAAAAATTTCTAAGAGAAATCCGATGTTTGCGCAAGCAGCTGCGGGAAACCACTAGTAATCAATAACATAAATAGTAATATTCATGGTGAGAATCATTTGAATATTACCATCACAGATAAATTACTTATTATTTTATGTTAACATTCTCCTGCAACGAGATTATTCTTTCAGTGCTAGTTTATTTTTCTAGGTTACACAAACCTATTGGTTATTGAGATTTATATAGTGTAGTATTGTTTTTTGAATTCCGTGATTCTTTATTCTTTGATTATTCGCAAAATCGCCGTTTTGCTGCGACAGTGCTGTGCTATTGTGAATACATCCTAAGGGGGCTAATTTTAGTGTCGATCCCGGTTAGTAGTCTGAGCACTTGGCACTATTTGGCGGATATTTATAAACGGCGTGGAGTATGATGGTTCAGTACTACGCTCGTGTCGTCCGCGTCCGTAGCGCGCCCTCGCTTCGCAAGTTCGCGCGTTTCGCGTCGCATGCGCACACGAAAAACGCGCACCCCCGAATTGTTATGCGATATCATTCGAAAGGCTACGAAGATTTTGTTATGGAAAGTAGCAGTGATTTTGAGGTGATTATTGTAGTTTTTATTGACAGTCACATATAGGTAATTAATTAGTAACTACATCGATTGTTACTAAAAATATATGATTTCTTACCACGATTGTTTATTATTCGCAAAATAAATCTGGGACACGCTCTACCATTATAATACATTATTAATTATGTAAGTAGGTAATAATTACTTATGATAGCGTAGTTTACAAAAACTTGCAAATGATTCATGTCACATACATGTAAGTTTCTGAAAACTAATACTTATGTGTTATACATAATATAAAACTGTAATTTACATGAAGTCATGGGGTTCATAACAATTTCATATTTATTTATATATATAACACGGTAAAACAGGCGCCTCAATTCTAGAAAGCATGAATGTTTGTGAATTTATAAGTTCAAAGAAAAAACATAATATCTTGGCAACATCCCAATCGATTATTTGAAAAAAAAATCAAGGCTCAGAAAATCCAGACTTCAAAGATGACTTTCTCTCTACTCATTTATTCAAGGCTAGGCTGAATGTGTTGAACCCATCTGTTTAGTACTCCATCAGTGAAATATCGTGATTCCAAATATTCCTCATACTTTATGTACATAAAACGAAACGACTCTACCGGTTGGTAGTAACTAGTAAATTAGTGAAAAACCTGAAGTACACCTGACCCAAGCGTATTTTTATATGTAAGTTGTACAATTTGCGGACTTAACATGCCTTAGGCATTCTTTTTTCTCCACCAGTCAAACGATAGGCAATAAAGAATAGCGTATTAATCTTCAAATTACTTTTCCAAGTTTTAAAACACTATATTCATGGGGTTATTTTTTGGTTTAATTTGTTTGTTAACTTACTGACATAATTATGTACCTACCTAAGAAGATAGACATGTAGTGAAACTCACTAAATCACAGTGTCAGATATTTATCATCTATCAGTGATAAGAGAATAAGTAGGTAGGTACTTGCCGTGTGCTAACTAATTCTCACTTCTTATTAACCATTTTTCGTATTTAACAAATCTTGTGCAACATTTCTATTTTAGTCACTTTCTATTTAGACTGAATGGTTTAGTGTAGTTTTAGACTATGTTAACTCAAGTGACGTCGAGTTCGGTAGTTTTTCGGGTGTGACCGAAAACGTGACTACGTTAAGAGGTTTTCCCGTAAACCATACGTCAGTTAAAGGTAAACGCTGAAAGTAAACAGTGCTAGATAAACGATTGGATCGCGTAGGCGGGGCCGTGACAGTCAGTTGGCGCCTGCGCGTTGGGCCAGCACGGTGGAACGCCAGCGCGAGCCTGACCCACTGAGTCAGTACTCAGTACCCCGTCACCTGTTCTCGGCTCGACCGTGGCCATGAACAACCGTCAACTACGCCGCCTGGCCATCGCCACCAGGCACCTCAAACCAACCCAGTGCCCCCGTGCCAGAAATTACAGCCAAGTGAGACCCGTCTATGTAATAGATAAGCATGTGAGTGTCTTTTGGTTTGGGTTCAGTGCGCGATCGACGGTTGCCTGGTGACGGTTCAATCGGGTTTTATATCGACGAACTTTAACCAATTGTATAGATAAATCAAACTATAAAATAATGATTATATTGTTGCAGAAATGGCGGAATTCAGCACCGACATTTTACGCCGTTCAAACTATAGATATGAGGTAGGTACGCTACAACTCTATTTACAATTTATTGTCAGTGTTATGACTGAAAAAATGAATCTATTTCAGTGCACTAGAGCTGTTGGGTTTCTATTAGAAATGAATTGTCGTCAATGACCCATATCAACTCTTATTGATCTGTATTGAACTGCGAATGATATTGTTCTCGCGTCAGCCGGCAAAGCGCCGGGTGGGTACTTGTTCAATTCACCCCTGACATTTCGAGCTGTTTACAGTCTACATGCTCCGCGGTACCTACTCAGGGTACATATGTTAGGTCCATTATGTAATGATACAATATCTCAGCACGGACGATCCCGTGAAATTCAAAGAATATTGTGATCAAAACTAAAATCTGATTCACATAGCGACATAGCGTAACTAATTCAGATTTTATCAACGTCATAACTTTGCATGTCTGTTGACCTCATTTCTCTAAAAAGGATTACTAAGTTACTACTTTAATCTTGATGAGCCTGTTTCAATTTGTGTAAATCTGATATCCATTGTTCATTTTCCAATTACCATAGCAAGAAGGCATGATTTAAAATGTTATTATTACGTACTTTCTTTACGTAAGTGAATAACGAACGATAATAGATTAAACTAAACGACAAACCTACTCCAAAGAAATGTCCTTTAAATTTTGACTACAGATTTTTATATAAACAAAATATGAATAATTTTTCACGTTTTATGACGCAGACCATATTCCTTCGTCCACAACGTTGATCCAGTTTTGTAAGTATTTGAGTAATTTAGGGCTTCGTGTTTTGCATGGCTACAATTTTTTGTATTTTTGCCAATTTAGTTTACTGTACTTTATCTAATTCGATATTTTATTTTACTTATTTTTACCTCGAATATTAAGTAGGTGGGTAAATAAGTAGGTATTTATCGCTTGTTTGATATGAGTAGAGTAAAATATGCACAAAATGTTGGTCCAGCCAGTATGCGTTTGGTAAAAATGACAGACGACACATTGAGTACCTATTAGCACAAAAACCAAATTAGTTTTACTTCGTACTTTTTTCCTATGAGCAGTGATTTTATTTTTACAAATGCCGTGAAAATTTAATAGGCTCTCTCTATAAAAACATTATTGCGGTACAATTGAATGGAGACTGAAGAGTGCACGTAGAGAAAAACTGAAGTTCCGTAATACAGTTTTATGACATTCCGATGTCGATGTTTGCAAATAACCGTATAACGATCGTGCATATGGCTTCTTTTGATTATTTCAGCTTTAGTTTGTGGTGAATATTTAGTGTTTTTAATTTATCTCGAGTTGTCATTTTTATTTATTTTGCCGCTTGCTTTCCTCGTGTTAGTTCGATAACTCTTGGTTTGCTTAATTACTATTTATACTTTAAGCACGATGTTACCAGAAATTGTGCCGTTTTTAAATGGGTGGACAAATATTGCAGTGACACGTTAACACCTAATATGTATACTTTTATTATCTTTGTGATGAATGGATACTGATCTGTTTGGAAGTTATCTCAAAAGTAAATGCTAAAGGAAAGTAATTTATAGCATAGCCAGTAAGAATTCGTAGTCCAAAGATACCATTCATGTGACAGTGATGTTATACTTAGTATATCACTTAAAACTTGTCTGTTACCATAATCCCTTCGACCAGACTTAATTTTACATAAAAATCGGATTAATATGATCCGCATAATCAGCCAAGTCCCTGTCCCAGCTAAAATATTAAATCTTGCTTTGAAGACTTTTAGAGCCGATTAAAGATACACTCCTTTATACATTATTTTGAATATAAGAAGCTTATGACTATTCTCTTATGCATAACTACTAAATATAATTTTCAACTTTAGGTTTAAGACTATTTACGTGTACTTTACTTAAGGTTTGCTTTATATTTTCATTAATTAAAATGCTTTAGATTATAGTTTGTTTTAAATATTAATCCGCTGCAAAAAACAGCTGCTATTAGATATTAGGCGAATGCTAGACCCCACTTAGATATTAGTCGAACGAATGACGACTAAAATTAAACGTCAGGTGATCATAATATGTTTACCAGGCACTGCGTACGTAGAGACACACCCGCCTGCTACGTCAGTCACGGCATAATATTTTTAGTTCGTGTTGAACAACATGTTGGCATTCCTTATTGTATTTTAATATTAGCAACTATCGCAAGCAAACACTTATTTGTTAAGCAAAAAATGAACGTGTATCACGACTGCATGACTGTCCTCTGTCCATATTTTCTCCAAGCAATTGTTTGAATTTAAAGCAAACTTATTTTATTTTCAGGGTTCGCGAAGGTTCACACAAAAATGCCGACGATGTCCTATTCGATATGTTCAAAAATGAAGACACGGGACTCATGCCTGTTGGAAAATTTCTGGCCGTAAGTATGCTATATAGAAAATCTCCGACATAATTGTGGAAAATAAATAATCTAGGGCTCCTCATAATTACTACTTATACCAATCCTTTTTAAACGACTTAAAAAAGGAAGTTTTCAAATTGGCCTGTAATTTAGTATGTATTCCGCAATCATCTCGCGTTTGGGTGAATGATTTTGATGCGGTTTTTTAGAAAAGTATTTTTTTACTCTGATTTCAGGCCCTAAGAACAACTGGAATAAGGAAAAACGATTCAAGAGTGAAAGAGGTGATGCATAATCTATACAAAGTGCACAAAGAACAAAACTTCGAAGGCGGCTCTCCGGAAACACTGAAACTAGATAGAAAAACTTTCAAGGAAGTGATTGCGCCAAACATCGTTTTGATTACGAGGGCGTTCCGCAGCCAGTTCGTCATTCCAGACTTCCAAGACTTCATAAAGGATATAGAGGAGATGTACTGGGCCGCCAAGAGCAACACCGACGGGAAAGTGGCGAGCTACATCCCGCAGCTGGCTCGAGCAAACCCAGACTGTTGGGGCGTCAGCGTGTGTACAATCGACGGCCAAAGATTCTCTATCGGTATGTTACATCACTGATCATTTCATTTCTTCATGATGCGATGCTGTTTAATTTATTGTGTATTGCGTAGGTGACGTGACGGTCCCATTCACGCTACAGTCAACGAGCAAACCCCTCACTTATGCAATGGCTCTCGAGACTCTAGGCCCCGATGTGGTGCACAAATATATTGGCACGGAGCCCAGCGGGCGGAACTTCAATGAACTCGTCTTGGACTACAATAGTGAGTATTAAAATTACTTTTTACACTAGGTATTAAAATACTTATGTGGCAAATATGTATAATCTTATCCGCCGAAATAAATGTTGACCAAAATAGACATAATTATTGTTGGGAAAACAGGATTTTGGACGAAAGAAAACTGCAGAGTTTAGTAAAAATATAACGGAACTTTTATTCCAATATAGTCTTGGAAGGCAGAATGTCTGGATCCTTTCACATGGATTTATCTACAGAATATAATGTAATGGGGGGTATTATTGTGGTTTATTAATATCCACAATTTTCCAAGAGGCACACACTCAGACAAGACTGTCAAAGTAAAGATGGCGGGAATTAGTGTTGCCACAGCTAGTATTTCCATATAAATGATACCAGTATTTTCATAATAAAACATTACCAAATAATAATTGGTTTTTGCTTAATTTCAACAATTATAACAACAGCCAATAACTCGAGTTGTCACGAAAAGAAAACAAATTACATAGCCATGCAGCTAATTGTTGTTTTGTTGACAAAAGCTGATGCCAAAAACTACGTGATGTTGATTATATTTTATGCCAACAGTGAAGCCGCACAACCCGATGATAAACGCCGGTGCAATTTTAGTATGCTCATTACTGAAAACCTTGGACAAGCCTGAAATGACTCTCGCTGAAAAGTTCGACTACGTCATGTCATTCTTCAGTCGCCTGGCGGGAAACGAGGTGTTGGGTTTCAATAACGCTGTATTTTTGTCGGAGCGCGAAGCAGCCGACAGAAACTATGCATTGGGCTTTTACATGCGAGAACATAAGTGCTACCCTGAAAAGACAAATCTTCGAGAATGCATGGATTTCTACTTTCAGGTATTGTAAACTTCCCACAAGCTCCATTTTAAACATTTACCTATACCACTTTAGCTTCTAGTCTTGATTGTCTTTATGTTTTTCAGTGCTGTTCCATGGAAGCAAACTGTGATATAATGTCTATTATGGCAGCCACCCTGGCAAATGGGGGTATTTGTCCCATAACGGACGAGAAGGTTTTGCGCCCAGACTCTGTCCGCAATGTGTTGTCTCTGATGCACAGCTGCGGCATGTATGATTACTCGGGGCAGTTCGCGTTTAAAGTCGGCTTACCTGCCAAATCTGGAGTCTCAGGAGCTATGCTTATTGTAGTGCCAAATGTTATGGGAATCTGCACATGGTCCCCACCGTTGGATCCTCTTGGAAACAGTTGCAGGGGTCTTCAATTTTGCGATGTAAATATGGTTTAGTCAAAACGTGTTACATTTGTACTAAAAATTATATGTTATAGAGATCTATAAACGAACGCATTATTTCAGGCGCTGATTGAGAGATTCAACTTCCACAAATACGATAACATCCGCTATGCTAGTCACAAAAAGGATCCTAGGCGATACAAGTTTGAGTCGACCGGCCTTAGCATTGTGAATCTGTTATTCTCAGCGGCAAGTGGAGATCTCAGCGCTTTGAGAAGGTACCTTAGCACATTTGTACAATACGGCCGACTGCTCCATACATACGTTATTTATTTACTTGCAAGTCTATACACAAAATATCGCTGTTTGTCAGCTCACCCTCAGTGAAAGAGGCTTCGAAATCTGATAAGAATCTAGTTCCTGAAGCGGGAAAATCTACTGAATAAATTTCAATCCACAAGTAACACTTTCAAGTGTTTTTATTCAAAATTTCAAAATTGAATTGCTGAACGCATTCAGTTCATCAGGCTCGTGTAGTATTTCAAGACTCATGGGCATTGTAATTTTGTTATGCTTAATTGGCTTCAAAATTCATTCATTCAAAATCATTGTACATTTAGGAACCTCATTTAATCAATATTTAGATAGACGCCTCTAGTAATAGTTTTGTAGAGAAACTGTACACAAAGCCAGACGTAGTTTGTAAAGTAACATGTAAGCTTATACAGTCTTAGTAAATACGTGAACCCGATCGTAATATTATAAACTGTTTGATTTCAGGCACCACCTATCAGGCATGGACATGACATTATCGGACTACGACGGACGTACTGCTCTGCATTTAGCGGCGGCAGAGGGGCATCTAGCTTGTGTGGACTTCCTCCTGGCCCAGTGCGCTGTGCCGTTCGACCCTCGCGACCGCTGGGGCAGCAGGCCCCTCAACGAGGCGGAAACCTTCGGCCACGCAGCCGTAGTACAATACCTCAATGAGTGGGAACGCACTCACCCCAACAACGAGGCTGTTGGCAACGAAACTCAGTCTTCAGTAGCCGATCTACTCGAAGCAAAGCCGGACGCCAATGACGCCGTCAAAGACCCGAGTATACATGAAATTGTTTCCAGAAATGGTGATAAAGTACAGTAAAGGAATCTCAGTAGGTGGTTGGCAATCTCAAGGAAGGCTGGATATTGTATGGATTCATCCAATTGAATAAAAATAGCTGAAAATTTAAATAGGAAATGTAATTTTCATTAATGCATCATGTAACTCTGATTTTTCAGTTGTTGATCCATGGAAATCAACATAGGTACATTTTGCTTATGAGTGCAAAGTGGTATAGCTATTTATTTGATAAACTGTGTGACTTGCTTCATTGCTGAATGTAAGTGTTAAATGGTGGCTTTAAAATTGTTACATAATTAACATTCCATTTAATAATATCCACCATATGTTTAAAAAAAACCTGTTTGTTAAGTTTAATATGTGCATGCAGGAGTCAATTTACACTTATTCACTATAGCAGCTCTAATATGTAGAAAAGTAATGTTGAATTTTTGACAGATTATACTTCTTATTATGTATATCAATTTCAGACAATAAATAGATATTTTAATAAATGTTGTTAAAATTATAATAATTCATAGTGATGGTTCCCAAGTCACATTATACTAAATGTTGTCCAAGATAGTCAATTAAAGGATT
The DNA here is from genome assembly GCA_963584085.1 of Pyrausta aurata. Classification (NCBI taxonomy): domain Eukaryota; kingdom Metazoa; phylum Arthropoda; class Insecta; order Lepidoptera; family Crambidae; genus Pyrausta; species Pyrausta aurata. The sequence continues at coordinate 10,163,323 of OY757252.1, read as the reverse complement.
AATAAAATTAAGTAGTGTTTGATTTTAATTAAGTTTATGACCTATCATGTAAAGATATTATACTTACATCATTTAATTTGATTTTGATTTGGTGTATTATTTTCTTTTTAACTTATTACACTCTAAGTGTACACCCAACAAAGACCTACAATACATTATCTTTATCTGACTTAGTAATGTACAAATGTACTTAAACCAGGTTGATTGATTTAATCATTCCATATTATTATTGATTTTATAATATACAAGAAGTCATCACTTCATGTTAGTCTCGTAAGGTTTTGATAAGTAAGTTAAGTTAAGATAAGAGTAAACAGGTGAGAACTATGTACAAATCACTTTATTACTTTAAAACTACATCAATCTACAGCAAAACTAGTTTTTTACATTTACAGTGGCTCTAAGAGGAGAAGAAACTATACCCAATAACTTGCAGTCTGCTTCCAAAAGGGTAAGGTCAGTACTTGAACCAAGGAACCTTGATGAAAGCTCCAAATCATTTATCTGAAGGCGAACTCTAGCACCTCTAACATACTCATTACCTCTGTTTGATGGGCGAGTGCATACACAGTGGAATTTCCATCCAAAATCTATGTACAAGTCATCTTCAACAACATGGAATATCTTGCCAATAACTACTTTGCCTGCAGGATCACCAAGCTAAAAATAAAGTAATGTTGTAGGTTGTAGGTATATACACTTTGAAGATAAACATAGGCAATAGGGTTTCAAGTGTTGCAAAGGGTGTGCAAGCCGTTTGGACTTATCACAATAAAGTAATAGGCTAGTAGCGTAAAGTACGAGAAACTATAACTTACATCAATCAATTTTGAGTTCCTGAATAATGAAGCAAAAGTGTGATTTTCCTCGCTGTCCTTAGCATCACTCATTTGAGATTGTTTCTCAAAGGCCTTTGCAAAACCTCCTTTCGGTATTGTGGATTCTGGATTGTTATTTGCTACATTATTAGAACTTTCGTCTGTTGTGCTCGAAATCCCTCTCAGATTATTTGGTTTATTACGATAACTTAAGGCCACTACATTTCTGATGTTGTGGATATTACGAATAGATTTATATAAACAGTGCATTATTTTTTAATTGATAAACCTTGGAATAATGTATTAATTCATTAAGTTTTGATTCAAAATCCGATAGTTCCCAAACTTGACATAACATATATATTTTGAGGTTATGCCACAGATTAGTAATATTCAATAAAAAAGACATTTCTTTCAGACTAGTGCTGTAATAATTCTATAAGTCGCTGATATCGATATTCAATGCAACCATTCCATTTACATAACATTTAGGGTAGGATTATGTACATACAGTGAATTACAGAGTACAGATAGGCTTAATAAAAATTTCAAAATTCAACCAGGGACAGGCACGTACCACGACATGAAACTAGACTGATGAATCCGATCCCTCCCTTCGCCCGCGCCGGCGGCGCCACTAAGGCTGCGTTTCCACAAGAGATGTGCGAGGGGATGCGTAGCGTAGCGAGAAATGTGTTTGTAAAGAACCAAACCAATAGAATCGCTTCATTAACCTCGCCTCGGTCAGCACTGCAGCTCTGGTGGAAAGTGGAAACGGCTCAGCGGAGCTAGATTTTTGCGCATACAAAACAAGCGAGCGAGGGATGTGTACGAAGGATATTGTGTGCGAGCCCGGAGGGGTGGGTGCGAGGGATGTGTTGCGAGAGGAATGTCTGTTGAGTATAGATGGGCGGGTGGGTAAATATCCGGTGGATATTTATCCAATTTATTCCCACCCGGTAGGTAAAAATTGATTTTTACCTAATTTACCTGGGTGTTTATTAAGAATGCTGGGTATTTATTAAATTTACGTTGAATACTCTTTGTTTTGAGGATCAGTTGGCTGTGTATGAATTCCTAGACCTACAATATGATTAGAAATATCGTTTATGCTGTACAGTCAGTCATCATATTCACTTTAAATCATAAATTAAGTATATTATTCGTTTCAACATAATTGGATAATGTATGAACAACCGGTTTTTTTTTATGAGTATAACTTACAAAAGGACAGGACACAGACAAAAGGAGTTATCTCAACTTTGCAATATTTGACTTGATGACGGGGTACTTGGTAGCGGTGACAGCACTCAATGTAAATCTGCATCTCGTCGTATTTTTTTTGTTTTGCATCAGTATTTATAATTCATAATTCATTTATTTGAGTTTAATATATTTTGAGCATGTTTAACACTTTGACATATCATTCCTTAATTGCTAAAGCATTCTTAGATTATAAGTATTACATAACAATAAATGCGCTGTACGCGATTTTTGCTAGATTTGTAACTCAATGTTTGACAGTACTACCTTAAATCCGTCGTCGGTCGAGAAGTTGTAAAAATAGTTATTACAAAGACACTACGCGCAGTGATATTTCATTCAAAACTGGCAATTTATAGCCAACGGCGATAGAACTGTGCACGTGGCAATCCCAGGTAGATAAAAAGATAAAGGGACGGGTTGGAAAGGTATTGTTTTTGTTTGCATACTTATCGCTTGTGTGACTATGGCCATTGTGTGATCGTAGAGCTGACAAGTTATGAATTTACGAAGCACTTCATTTTCTTTTTAATGTGTTAAATACTCCCGTAGTATTTTCAGAATAACTCGTTGACGTGACCTTTCGTAAAACGCTATATGTTTTACACATTGATACGTTAGGCTGCATTATTGCAGTAAATGTTGTCGATAAGCTTTCTTAAATTTCAACCACATTATGTGTATATATTTATAAAATTAGTTCGTACTTAATGCACAAATCAACAAATACACATAATGTACTGCACTGAATAAAATTTTGTCCTGTTAAACTGTTTAACCTTACACAGTCACCCTCTTCCTCTTTGGGATTACCTAAATGCAGGTACGCACTGTATATGCAACTAAATGACAGTTTTTATTGAATTTAAATAAAAATATACCATTTTTATAGTTCATTATTTTATACTACTTGAAAAGAAATTGAGTATCACCATAAAAGTGACAAACTTCAATATAAATATTTCATTTAATTTTTAAAAACAGGCTTTAATTTATACCCGGTATCAATTGGAATCGGGTGGGTTAAAATAGCGTGGATTGGATATTTATCCAGTGGCTGGGTTTATATCCGGGTAGGCGCCCATCTATACTGTTGAGAGAAGATTTGCGCATACTGTACCAGTACATTGATGCGCATTTTCACAGTTCCGCTACACATCCTCGTAGGCACATTTTCATAACACAGCTTTGGTGGAAACACCCACACATTTTCATAGCACAGCTAGACATCCTCGTACGACACATTTCCATCGCACATCTCTGGTGGAAACGCACAATCTGCTGTGCTCTGCTCGCCTCGCCCTCAACTCAAGGGACTCGCTCGACTACTCGAGTGAGGAGGAGGAATCAACCAAAGAGAATATAATCACTACGTTGAATCAACCTGTGGAATCAACCAACAAACTTTTGATAGGATGCATGGTGATGGTAGCGCCAGACCATAGAAAAAGAAAAAAATCTTCGCTTTAAAAAGAGCGTGCTACTTAGTGAAATTCTATAGGATTTGACAGCGAAAGACCCTAAGACAGCGAGACCGTTTTCTAAGAAATAATGGATTTAGTGGAAACGTCAGGTTTCCGTCGCTGGAATTTTTGAAAAATTATGAATGGATATAATTATAATTTAAGTTTTGTATAGCAATTTCAGATGAAATGACTTGTGCTTTCAGCAACTGTAAAGTGCGCCGAGGATACAATCCCGAAAATCATACTTTCCACCAGTAAATATGAATCATTGATAAAAAATTTAATTCCAAATTTTATAAAATTTGTGAGTGAAATCGACTCCGATGCCAAATTGTACAGTAAACTTAGGACATCCTTTGTGATTTGCAGCCATATATAAAGTTTCCAATAGAATAATTCAGGTATTTTCAGTAAAATAAGAAACCGTTTCTTTACACTAGGGCTTGACTAAATGTTGACGTCATCAGTATCGATAAATTTTTTGACTGATTTTTTTATGTAACCGTAATTCTTGCACAGCTTCTTCTCAGCACTGGCCCACACAACTGTCCCGAAGCTGTGCTGTGGTAAGATCTATGTTGGAACGTGTATAAGTGCTCCTCCAGTGACGTCCACCGATAAGATGGACAGACGACCTTGTAAAGATCGCAGGATCGCACTGGATGCAGACCGCTCACAACCGGTCGCTGTGGAAAGCCATGGGGGAGGCCTATGTTTATCAGTGGACGTCCTTCGGCTGATGATGATCAATTATCAATGTCAAAAAGCTGTCAAATTACTTAGCAGAAAACCACTCACTACTGTAGCACGACAGAGTCACACAGCAGCCGCTGTCAGAATAGCGAGGTGTATCAAAGCACTCTCGTTGTACAAGTGATGCACAACTCAGTGAAGACTCAATTAGCGTAATTGGGATGATGAGAACTTCAACATGTCAATGTGCATGAAAGAAAATATGCACCAAATGCCCGACGGACGATTAAATTACACATTTGAATTACACAAGTATTTTGTTTCGTCCCTAACCTGTTTACTTCCAGAACCTAAACCAACAGGTTTTATAAGTTCACTAACGCATTGATAAAAAAAAAATTACACATATTAACGGATTAACGATTAACGTTAACTTGCGTTAATTCTTCCGAAATGTATCGCTTTAACGTTTAACGAAGCTAACTTTTTTGTAACGGATTAACGATTAACGAAGTTAACTATTGGATTAACGGTGCCCAGCTATGACCATAAGATACACATCACTATTGAACGCACACATGTAAAATAACTTTTTGGTTTCGCTGAAAATCCGCGTTTGTCAATCTATACTATACTACATTCTATGCGCCAGACCATAAAATTTATATTCCTATCGGAATAGAAAAACAAGTAAAAGCTGTCAAACGAAACCGATTTTGTATGACAATAACCAATTTTAGTAAGTTACATTAGTATCTTAAAATGAGATAACTAGGTTAAATATGTTAGTTTACCGCATGATAAACAGTCGACACAAAATATCGAACATGCAGCCTTAGTGTAAAACGAAAAATTATTTATTAGCACAAAATATTCCTAAACATGCATTAAATGTTATTTTGTCTTTACTTTTTACATAACGTTAACGTTTATAGAAAAGAATAAGCAAACTTCATACTTTAAATTTAAACCGGATTGGCAAATATAAATCGTAAATTGAGAGGCTTCGATTTGGACTTATTTACCTCATAAATGAGAAGTTGTAAGGGTTATTTTGCTGTAATGAACAATAATCAATCACCGATCAAGTCCCCATGTTTCAGAAGCACAATTTATCTTAAATATACACAATTTCATTTGAAATTATAAAAAATCACATGAAAGTAAATTTCAGCGGGGCTCTTTGGGGCTCCTGTTTACAGCAGTCAAAAATGGTTCTGCTGCATCACATCTCGCATCTCTTTCTATCGCACAGCTTTATCCTACTGGCATCTCGCTTTTGCGCCAGACATATTTTTTTTGACATTTCATTGATTTTGACGTTTCTTCTATCATCCATTCTGTCTGTTGTCTGTCAAATTTCACACGATAGCACACGGTTTTTGATAATGTCGAGTAATCCAAGAAATAATTTAACGCCTTTTATATAAAATAAATTAAAAATGACAGAGGATCAAGATGCTAAAGATTCGCAATCCGATTCAGGCAGTAAGACGTTCACCAATAAGAACAAAGACAAGAAAGCGAAGACCCAACGGCCACTGACTAAAGTGATTATTTTAGTTACATTCTCTTTCCCACCGTTAAAACTAAATGGAGATGCTAATGAGTATTTCTTGTTTCAGATTATTCTACGGCGTTTGCCGCCTACTATGACTGAGGAAGCATTCTTAGAGCAAGTGTCCCCAATACCTGAACACGACCACTTCTACTTTGCCAAGCCTGATGCGTCACTTGGAAACAATGTTTACTCGCGGGCTTATATAAATTTTGTGAATGTTGAAGACATTTACTTGTTCAGGGATAAATTTGACGGTTACATTTTCCTTGATGAAAAAGGTAAGCTTGTAGTAATGAGTCCTAACTATTTGCTAATAGTTTGCCATCACTGTAATAATTACAACACTTATACAAAATAACATCTTTGGGTAGGTTTTATATTATGTCTTGCTGCTTACGTTTATGAAAGATGTGTACAAAAAAAATTTGATGATCAATATTTTGCTATTGCTATTTCAGGTGTAGAATATGTGGGCATTGTTGAATATGCACCATTTCAAAGGATTCCCAAGAAGAAAAAGAAGAAAGATCCTAAATGTGGTACTATTGAAAGTGACCCAATTTACCAAGAGTTTTTGGAAAACCTAAACAAAGATGCTGAAACAGAAAACCAACCAAAACTTGAGTATTCTTATCCAGTTAATGATGGTATGTTTTATGAGAATTATTTTGTTTTAGTTCCTGTTTCCTGTATTATCTAGTCAAAGGTGTTCAGCAGAAAACAGATGTCCTAAAAGCTTATAGCACTTATGTTATTGACACTTTTGCCACCTTTTGCTTAGTTCATTTGAGCTGACAAAGCCGAGAATGTTTTAGATTTAAGTTGGCTTTCAAATCTCAACCTTTTATTGAGTTTGACAACTAAGAATAGTCAGTCATCAGTGTGGTCTGGAAGAATATGCCTGACTAAGCATTGTCAGCATTTGTGCTTATTTTGCTGCTCCGTGTTTAGATAACTGTTTTCTGCTGAACATACCCAATGTATTTATCTCTCAAATCATGATGTCTTTGATGTCATGGATTAGACCAGAACCAGAAATTTTGTGCCTTGTTTGAAGACAATATGCATTGTTGAGATGTACATGTTTTTGTTGTTGCTAAACGTTACCAATTCTATTTATAGGAAATGATAAAAAAATTCAGTCTACACCACTCTTAGAATATCTTGCTGCACGCAAACAGGACAAACGTGGCAGAGATGAGCGCCGTAGAAGAGAAAATGATAAACGTAAAATGAGAATTGAGAGAAAGACAAAGGAAATTCCAATTAAGGTTAGCTATTTGACTTTATTTTTCAACTTATTTCTGTTAATGTCTTGAAAAGTCAGCTGTTATAATAATTGGTACTAACTTCATATAACTAATGTCTCCTCTAGAGAACTGGGGATATATCAGAGGATGAAGCTTTTGCTGATAACTGTGACTTCAGTGAACCTAAACACAAGAATATTTGGTTTGGAGGGCAAAGAGTCTATCACAAAAGTAAAGTGAGATCAGTTAAGCCCGAGTTAAAAACTACTCATGGTTCTGATGAATTTATAAGCACAGATTCAGATTGGGATAGTCACTTCCCAGCTTTGTCCATGAAAACTCATAACACTTTTACTCTGACATCTGGCAAACTTTGTGAGAAAAAAGATATAAAAGAAAGTAGCCAGCAAAGCGGTGGTGATACTGGGCTCAAGGTTCACCAAACTAGTTTTTTGTGGTTCATGTTTTTGGTTGCACTGTAGCAGTATTTCATTGTAATTGGTTTAATAGTTATACATTACATTGTAATGGTTTATTTATGTATAACTATGACAGTTGATCATTTTCTTGTTTAAAGTTGTCTTATATAATCATTTTGATGAGTATCTGGTAGTAGCAGCATTGTCTTTACTAACTTCTGACATTGAGTTGATAATATTTTTACAATTTTTATTTTAGGAGGAAGAGGCTGCTGAAAGTGATGTGAAAAAAATTAAGCCTAGAGACTGGGATAGAGACAAATCAACATCTGAGCTGAAAGACGATGGAAAAGATGGTAGTACTGTGTTTGAGTCCAAAACATACAGAGATCAACGTAAGGTAGGTACTGGTGTGGACAAAAAGAAAAAAGTTGACAATGATAAGAAAGACGGGTCGGGAAAAGATGAAGATCAAGGTGAAGATTCTGATAAAGGCTACAAAAAAGATAAACGTGACAAATTTAAAGAATCACCTCGTGAATTGAAAAGCAAAAAGTACAGCGACACTCGGAAAGAAAGGGCCAAACAGATAGATAGTGGAAAGTCAGAAAAACAATCAGTCATCAGCAAAATTATGTCTTCAGAAGGCAAAAGCAAAATGAATCATGATGATATCAAGCCATTTACTCAATTGCCACAAGTAAAAACTGATGATTTGACTAAGCTTATTGATGGTATGGATAAGAAAGTAAAACTTGAAGATAATGATTCTAAAATTCATAAAGATGCTAAAGATTCTAATGACAATGTAACAGAAAAAGCAGAAATTACAAAAAATCGTAGAAATAGCTTAGAGTCTGGAGAGATTCAAGACAAGGAGGAAACTTCATTTTACAGACAAAAGAGTTTAGATGACAGAAGTAAGTCAACTGATAGGGAAGGATCTGAAGAAAAGGAAAAGAGTGAGAGTTCAGAGCGGCGTGCCGAGAGAAGAATTAGAAACAAGGTACCAACATACTCAGCCATATATTTGTAATTCGTTTTTATTTGTACTTTGAACATAGAATTAAAACATTAATGTTTTCATTTTCAGGACCGCCCAAGCCTCGCTATTTACCAGCCAGGCATGGGCAGATTCAGCAAACAACGGTTGGCGAAAGACAAGGATGCGCCCACAACGAAATCAGTCGGTGACAGTGAGAAGAAAGATACCTGAGACATCATATATATTTTTCGAAAATTGGACACCATTCAACGGAATCACCCTAAAGCTGGCATTCAATACAAGTCCTAGCGACGCGGTAGAAGAGGACAAATTGGACATGCCAACTGAGGGAACCACTGTTCTTGTTTATTGATGCGTTTAATTTACTTTCAATAATGAGTTGGAGATCTTTTATCTTATGAAAAAATCAGCATAGCATTTTGTGCTTCATATTTTTAGCTTGTGATCATTTAGTTCAGTTTGTTTAATTTCATTTAAATATAATTCATTTTTAATACAGGGAAATATCTTTTTCTATTAAAAAAACGATGGTTGTTTTAGCAGCCTATTCAAATCAAATATAATTCTCTAAGAAAAACATTTTTTAATAATATAAAAACATTTATTTGATCTATCACAGTGAATTTTACCTTTCACACAATTAAATAACACATACAAGATATTTTTACAAAAATAATAGCAACTCTATAGATTGTATGTAATAATATCCAGTATCATACATCAATTTACAATCATTATGCATGTTGTTCTAAACAATATTCTAACGATTCACTTATGTTCTAACTAAATGGTCTAAAAAAATAATAGAATATTAGGCTTTAATTGTTATCTATGATAGTAGCACACTCTTATTCTTCAGTAACCTAATCAGCCTTTAAAAAGCCTCATACTAAACGTCGCTGACGTACCCAACGTCCATAACGCTTAGTTCTTTCAAACTAAGCAACGAATTTAAATGCGGCTTTTATCAAGAGAGAGTGATTCAAGCAAGAAGATGGCTAATGTATATGTGGTATGTATTAAAAAAAAATCTTTTTCATTTACATTACGCACCGTGCCCGTGCAGGTAATCACGGTCTTTTGGGACTATGCGGTATTTTTGTACCAATACTAACGCAATGTACTGAAACTACTAAAATTTGCGATTCAGTCGCAATCGCGAAGCAGTTGCGCGACTGTTAAACGTACTTTTAATTTGCACCGCTGAAAAAATATCGAGAAAGGTATAATAACTTGGTTTACCAGCTTCATTATAAATACTATGTATTTATGGCAGTTTGTGGAGTGGATTATCCACGACACTCGTGAACAATACATACAAACAACTAAAAGATACAAAATTATTACGACTAATGTTCTGAAATGGGTAGTAAGCCAGGCTGTATGACATATTTGAACAGATGTCTCATAAATTAACTTTAGTAGACTGCCTACCAAGTGTATTTAAAATAAACATAACTTTTATTTACATTTTGATTGCAGAATGGAAAGACTAGGAAAATTACAAATAGACATTAAAATTCTTAATTTCTAATGTTACTTAATTCGTAAAACACTGCTAATTACATAAAGTGTTTAAGAACATTTGCTGCTCATAATAAATGATATTGTCAGATCTATTTGTTTTATACAATTTGTTAAGTGTTATTTAAAAAATAATGACCTATTTTAGCCCTAATTCTTAAATAAATGTACTTGTTACGGCAATATTAATCAACACAACCAATTCTGGAGTTCAAAATCAAAGCACTAACATTTACTGTTAAAGTAAGATTAATATTAAAGATAAATAAAACAAATTAGGGTTTAACGATTGAACACTAGAATAATAGAATTAAAAGTCTCGAGATTTTAGTAAAAAAAAAACATAAAGCTTGTACTAAAGTCGTGAGATATCATTTGAATCGTTCGCAAGTATCGGTAACGTCGCTATTTTATCTCGATCGTGCGCAGGCGTTGCTTTCTTCGGCTTTTCCGCTTTCGTCTTGGTCTGGCTCACGTTGTGCCGGTGCATCAAGTATAGTAACAACATAAAACCGACAAGGAATCCCGCAAGCCCACCGGTTACTGTCAGCCATGTCCGTTTCGATGTTTTGATGCTCTGATACTGAAATTTCAAAGTACTTAAAGTTAGTTATTTGCTACATTATCACTCTGGGTCTTGGGTTTCTTTCTATCTGTCTTCCACCAGTTTACTGCACTGTTTTTTACCGACTAATAAAAAATCTTGTCGGACACCGTACACTGTACCGACTATGGCAGTTTAGTAGATATGTAGTCAAAAGGGATTGTTTAGTTCACATGGTATAAACATTTTGTTTTTTGCACGTTTATTAATAGATAGTAATTTATAGTTACAGATAGCTATCTATCTGAAACTATAAATTACTATCTATAAATAATCGAAAAACTGACGAAAGTGAAACAGATAAATATGCAATTCATATCAGCTACACATTGAATGATTAAATTAGGATTACTGATTCACCAGAGGATTTCAGAGAAACAAACGTATTAGCTTAGCGATCAATCAACGTAAATCCGCTTAAAGTCCGTACATATGTGTTCAATCATGTAAATAAGTATTAAGCTGTGATGAAGAATGATGAATAAATCGGCGATCGACTAAAATTTTGCTTTGCTCAAGCACAAGAAGTAGCCGACTAGTAAATTCTGCTCATTGCAGTATATTGTAGCTTCTTTGAATGTTCATGTTTACCGTCGTTCATTCGTAATAGGGCTTTTTTATGCTTCTAAACTAACTGTGTTATCAAACATAAGAAACTCCTAGAATCAAGTATGATTGGTAAATAAGTATACCTCTATAAATGCAGCTTTACAGACGTGATGAGTGACATTGAGTGTTGCATAGTTTTGCGTATTTAAATCGGCACACTTTTCAAACTCTGTAAAAGAAAAAAACAAGCATGTTATCAAGATCCTATTTATACGAGTGGCAACTAGCAGTGCACATTCTTTGTTTTTATTACTATCTAGTAATAACTTTACCTTTTGTGTTCAACTTTGAATAATCGTCCAATTGGAAATTGACATTCTTATCTTGAAGCCAATTTACTGTTGGCTTTAGATCGCATAGTTTTAATTGGTCGATAGATTTCGTTATATCCACGTTTTCAAGTTTGCACATTGGTGCAAAATGGTTAGCTTCCAACGAGGTGAGAGGATTGTGCGAGATGTTGTAATTCATCAGATGTGGCATAGTTCCCCAGTACGGTAACACCTGTATTTTGCAATTTGATATATCTAGGAGTTCTAAAGGCGCTTTCATTGGCTTTTGCAGTTGTAAGCTGGCAAAACTTATATGAAGTAACGGATTGTCTTTGAGAATCAGCTTCCGAAGTGCAGGCAGCTGGAATATCGTCTCCGGGAGGTTCATAATAACGTTACTTGAGAGATCTAAACTTTGCAGATACGACAATGGCGCGAAAGCGTCTTTGTCAATGGCGTACATCTGGTTCTCGGCCAAATACAAGAACCTGATGCTTGTGTAGCTCGAAAATGTGTCAGCTTTTAGCTCTTGCAGTCTGTTCTCGCTGAAGTCTAGAACCTGAAAAGGAAAAAAAGTTCGGTAAGTTATTTGAATTGTAATAATTAGTTAATTTTCATTGAAAGTCTACGTTGAACTTGTGTTTTATTTAGTTCTAGGTTTAAATAGCTAAGTACTTAGGTATGATACCTAGTGTGTACTTAGCATTTTACAACGTGCTTTTGTGTTGTTTCAGACAGAACAGAAACGTGATGCTGCATGATATGTCTCTGGTGGTAAGTGTAATACAGATAAAAATACCCGCTTATCGCCTTAGTTCGAGTTAAGTTGCATTTCTTTATTCAGCCGTCTGAGTAATAAGTACTTAGTTAAATGGTTAAATACATACTTGTTTTTTAATCGTGCGTGACTCGTTCTTATTTGATAAGAGAATGCTTTCTATATCAAAGTGCAGTTCAAAAGATCAACAACGATATTTTTTATTGCATGCTTAAATTCCTTTATTAATTTAACTACTACTACTATTTTTCGTAGAATCTTCAATCCCGCCCTTCACTCGCTGCAAGCGCAAGTTGACGCAGTCAGTAGCCGCCGTATATGTACTACTTTTTAATTACAAACCTCAATCCCTCCCTTGAACGAGGGTACCCGCTGCTGCACAGATTAGTAAGAGTATGTCTCGCTGCAGGCGCAAGCTAACGCAGTAGCCGCCGTACACTCTGGTACACGCGTTTCAAACCATATCTAACCAACATGGCTGTAACTAGGTACTTCCTATTTTTAAAGTAAATACCTCTATTCCGCCCTTGAGCGAGGGCACCCGCTGCAGGCGCAAGCCGACGCAGTAGGCGCCGTACATGCCGTACACGCGCTCGTGGTTGCACCTCTTCGCCGCGCTCTGCCCCGAGATGACGTCCATCTGAGTCATGCCCATGGCGACGGCGCGTGTGAAACATGCGTAGGCCAGGGTTTGGGGGGCCGCTTGTACTGTCTGTATAGTACCTACTTACTACTTCTGAAGTCTGCCATATTCAGCCCCTGAACTAGGCTATCTGATGCTTCCGCAGCCTCATACTAGATGCTGAAGGCACCGTATGTATTATTATCAAAAACACCGCCGCCTTATCAGCTTACGAGCCAAAATCGCTTGTAAATTGCTTCATCTTTTGTTTAGAAGTAACACCGTTTGAAAGAGGTAAGGCGGCAGAAATCTAGGCGCGACTTTACATTTGCGCGGCAATTAAACTACTTTTTAAGTAGGTACAAACCTCAATCCCTCCCTTGAGCGAGGGTAACGGCTACAGGCGCAAGCTGACGCAGTAGCTGCTAGTGTTCCCGAGGCCTATAGGCTTTTAGGCTTTTTTTTAAGGCTAGCCTATGAATTAGGGGCTACAGCGGGTTAAAAGCCTTAAAAGTCTTATAGGCCTTTAGGCCAGGCCTTTTTCATAGCCTTTCTTTTGTCTAGCCGATGACTATAGGCTTTTAGCCTTTTTGTAGGCTAGGCGCATATTTAAAAGGCTTGAAAGGCCTAAAAACCTGTAAAGATTTTTCGTCCTTTAGGCTAGGTCTATTTTATTTACTGTTCGAGCATAATAATCGTCAACTTAATTTCACGATTTTATACCGCCCATAATTTTATACCGAAATACGAGTACCTACCTCATCTAGTACAAAAAAGTAAAATCTTCGCATTTTACCAAATCTCAAAATGGATTTAAGTGTAACAATGTATAATAAGTAGGTAATTTATTATTTCCAATTTCAAATAATATTCGTTTTTATTTAATTTAAAAATAAATACCATTAAAAAATTATTGTTTGATTCATACTAAGCCATAACCTAAATAATGGCTATAGCCTTATAATAAGCCTACTACTCGAAAAAGACTTTAGTTAGAAACAAAGCCTAAAAGGCTATTTAGGCCTATAGGTTTTTTTAAAAACCTATAGGCTTTTTAAAATGAGAAGCCTTTTAAAAGCCTAGTAGTCTATCATGACCATAGAAAAGAACTAATAGGCTTAATTTTAGGCCTAAAAGCCTATAGGCCCCGGGAACACTAGTAGCTGCCGTACACTCTGGTACACGCGTTTCAAACCATATCTAACCAACATGCTGTAACTAGATACTTCCTACTTTTTAAAGTATATAGTATAGTATATACCTCTATTCCGCCCTTGAGCGAGGGTACCCGCTGCAGGCGCAAGCCGACGCAGTAGGCGCCGTACACTCTGGTACACGCGTTTCAAACCATATCTAACCAACATGGCTGTAACTAGGTACTTCCTATTTTTAAAGTAAATACCTCTATTCCGCCCTTGAGCGAGGGCACCCGCTGCAGGCGCAAGCCGACGCAGTAGGCGCCGTACATGCCGTACACGCGCTCGTGGTTGCACCTCTTCGCCGCGCTCTGCCCCGAGATGACGTCCATCTGAGTCATGCCCATGGCGACGGCGCATGAGAAACACGCGATGGCCAGGGCTAGGGAGCCGCTTATACTGGAATAGAAATGCAAACTTATTTTTATGTGCTCTACCTCCTCTTTGCTTATTTGGTTGGTATTATAAGGAACCAAAACTTTGTAACGGACATTCATTTATACTTTACTGCACTACCAAAATTTGTACAAAAGGTGGACTTAATGTCAATGGCATTATCTACCAGTCATACCTTTGGGCATACATGTCCAATGAAGAGTTTTAATAATTCTGTCTATCTGTCTTTGACTTTTATCAAGTACTTCGGTCTGAGTGTTTTATCTATCCTTGATTTTGATCTAATTCGGCGATTGTAATTTGTATATGAAACCATTAAATAATCCGTTTAAAAAGCGTAGCGCAAATCCATCTAATATGGATGAAACCTAAGATGAATCTAGGAATTAAATGCGATGCTTAACGTATAATGAGAGTAAATGAGCTGCTATCGTGTTCGTCTCATGTACATACTCATTACAGTAGATTTAGTAATACACATCACATGGCTGATGGCAGTGAATGCACTCGTTTATTAAACGTACTGCAGAGAGATCGCGGCAAACGTCTCGGGTCGGAGGTCGATCTGATAACATTTTTCTTGGGCGGGGTTATCTATTCAGCCGTGTAGCTATAAGCAGCTTGAGACGACGATTGTATGTCTTTTTTTTTTTTTTTTTTAATTTATTGTTACATCAGACAAAACTTATTCTAATGAATACATGCTAATACCTACTCATAAAAACCTCAAGTGGGTTTATCTCGCAGTAGGCGAGTTCGGGCTTACATGTAATAAAAAATATTTTTTCAAGATGTTTTTGCATTGTTTGGAGTCCGAATTACAAATATCTTCGAGAAGCGATTTCGGCAGAGTATTTAATATTTTCGGCAAAAGGTATTCCATCTTTCTCGTTCCGTATAAGTTATTATATGGCGGTAGAACATACATAGGTAGATAATCTAGTCGACGTAATTTGTAATTGCGTGTCTTTTTACATAACTCCGCAATTCTACAATGTTCTTCGCATACGACAGACATACGAAACCTATCGAAAACGTTTATTACTTTACAATAGTCAAATAGTTTCGAATAATCATCTTTATACCTATCTTATTTATCCTTATTGTCATTAAAATTATTTGAATTTTGATGGGTCCAAAATATTGTAGGTACATGTCGTACCAAGTTTGTCGATATTTTATGAGTTTGTATTCAAACCTATCTACCTTACAAAATCTTGTACTGCAAGTTTGAAATTCTACATTTCTCTTTCCCGTTTTCCTCTTATCATGGTGCCATCTAGATAATACATTTTCTTCATAATGACAAAGAAATGTAAATATTTCCACATAAATAACTTTTTTATTTTATTTTTTATCTACCTAAATAGAACAATTTGCGTAATTTGTCAAAAATAAAATTGTTGAGTAGTGAAATACCGAATAATCTACTCATTATCTATGATATCGCACGTTGACATCGACGAAGTCGCATGCTTAAGTGATGTGACCGTGTTTCAGCCTTGTGTTACGAAAATATTGTTTCACTATTGCTTATCATAAAGAGACGATATGACGATCAAGTCCACAAACAAAGAGAGTAGGTCGTTATTTATTGCAATGAGAATAGTGAACAGTGTTTAAAATATGAAGTGGACTTTAATAAAAGTGTACAGCTTGATAACATTACGTTATAGGTACGTAGTTTGTTTTGTATGAATAGAAGGTAAACACTAAACAGTAAGTAATACGAGTATACTCGACCTAAAATACTGGTAAAATGGGCTTATTTAGGTTGTTAAGTTGTAATTTAATGACGACTACGGTTTCATGTAATGGGCAATGAAGCTATGTTATACAAGACGCTTCAAATATCAGGGTCTTTGTCCTGTTGGTATCGTGATACGAGTGGTAACTGGCACCACCATACATTACCTACATAGATATACAATATACATATAAAAATAGATAGACAAGCTATTAGGTAAAGTAACACCTTCATAACTTTTCTTACATTGTAACGATGTAGAAAAAGTAAATTTATTACTTTTCCGGAACTCAGAAAATAAAATAGATTAATTAAAACCAATACTTCTATGTAAATATAATAATATAGATTGGTTGTACCTCTGAATCAGGATAAGTAGGTAGGTCTGTCAATTAAGGAACTTCACAAAAAGTTAAAAATTATAGGCCTGTTTGTGTAAAAAAGAATGTTGATGACGAATCTGCGGAAATGCTCCCAGAAAATGTTATTTACAACGCTCTGTCAACAGCGCACCTATAATTTTCCTGCGTCATATAGTGACATTGTAAAACAGCTTAGTTATTCTTGTGTCAGCAGAGATAATGAAAATAATGGACGCAAAATTAATATCAAATTAGAGGGTTTAAAGTAATGCAATAATAGCGCGGTGCAGTATAATGGTGGCGTCCTCGTTGGCTGACAAGTGCCTTTCTCACATGACATCAGTCTGCTGATGCCTAGTCTAATAAAAACTCAGTACATAGATATACTACCATAACAATAGACATCTACTTCGTTAAATCACCCTATAACTCGATACGCTTGCTTATTTCAGAAAGAAAAAATATAACTGTAAAGTTTTTATTTTATGCTACGACGTGTGCTACGAGAATGCTACGGCGAGTTTCACGCACTTACAATCATTCAAAATTCAGTTTTGTCCTTGCTTTTAAATAATTGAAAGAAAAACACTTTCCTCAAGGATAATTCTGTTATTTCACCTACTTATTTAGTTAAGTTTAACCTAGATATGCGAATAACACGTAATATTCAAGGTGAACATTTTAACAAGTGCACACCTTAACTGATAACACCGATGAATATCCCAATACTTGACCATGTACATATAACACAAGCAACAATATTTTTATTTCAGCTAATACATAGATACTTAAGCGATGAAGTATTATCGTACGGCGTGGTTGTTACGCTGATTGTTCTGTGCGTACGAATAGATATCGAGATAAAATATCGATGTGATTAAGTTATTTAAGATAACTTTTTTCAAGGTAGATATAGCATGTTACTAAATTAAATATGCTTTAGAATACAAGTGCACTTCATGTTTATGGATTAAGTAAAAAAAGCTCATCCTCGATTGTCTATCTACCAAACTATCATAGGTGTGATGGTCTGAACATTTATTAGGACAATAGTTCGTAAGGTTCATTCGCGTTGAAACTTAGGGCTTAAGATCATTGGTACATTTGCAACGCAAACTGGTCATTTCATCTCCTAAAGGGTCCTGCAGTCAACTGTCTTAATTGCCAGAGGTCAAATTAATTCCCATTAATTGCAAACGGTCCACTGGCGTTCTTGGTCTTCGCAGAATATAGTGATTATTCGAGAATGAATCACATTCGAAATGTATCATCTGTTATTGCGTCAAAAGAGGATAATAAGCTTTTCCGTTTCTTATCTAGTAAAAGTGAAATCATGAAAAACCGTTGAAGTTGATTATTGGTAAGAAACAAGTAAATAAGTAAGTATGAAAGACATAGGTCAGTAATCTTGAAGGAATCGTTCGTAAGTAGGTGTACGACTTGGATAACCAGTATTTACCGAATTACCAAATTAATACTTAGTAGAGAGGCGAGTGTTTTTTTGACAATATCTAAAATACCTATGATATTGAATACAATTGCCGAATCACCCTTTTTCCTTTAGCGCCAAAATTGTGTCATTCGATTTTCCAGAACTTTTACAAAGCAAATGGTCAATTCAACTAAATTGTTTACGATTCGTCACAGGGGGGAACCCCAAAATACTTAATCTGGACGATAGGTTAGGTAAGGATTGGGTTCATACTTAGTTCGTAAACAGAACGGGCGTAACGGAAGCCGCACGTATTGTGAGGGACACTCCTACGCAGCATGCGTGGCGGCCCCAATTGTCTGATTGATCTTTATGATCCGTCCACGCCCTGGGCAGCATCAGACAACGTAAATCAGTATTGATAATACATAATGTTAGTTACCTAGCCGTATTTCAAACCTAAACCGGGGCCCGTCGGTAAATTTTTAAAATTATATATGTTTATATGCAGGGTTTGGTCTGTAATAAAAGCAAAATTTATAATTAACACATTGGCTGCGGCACGTTGGTTGGGTCCTTTATGTAACTAGCTTCGAAATGGTTTTAATTTATACTTAAATGAAAAATCAGGCGAGGCACGGGGGTGAAATACCGCCAACTTCCAAACTCCGGGCTACCCTGAGATTCGTGTCATTGATTGATGATGATTGTCGTGTCAGATTGCTGTCCCATCAAGCTATGAGAGTGAAAGGAATAGAGAGTGCACCTGTGTTTGAGCACACACTTGTGCACTATACTATACTATATGTCCCTCGCAGTCGGTTAGTCGTTGTGACTGGCCACCGAAGTCGAAATCAGCTAGGGGGACTATTAATATTATTATTAATAAAATATTTTTTTTGTTATTTTCTATCAAAAGAAGTCTAACCAGGTGCTTTAGCATTTAAACACTTAGAAAAAAACACATGTAGTGGTTAACGGGCTGTATCAAAAAGCGCGTTACATTATGCTCGTCATGTAAGCTTGGCCATCTTTGATTAAAGTTACTTTAATCAAAGTTGGCCATAGATAAGTGTTTTTAAGAAATCAATTGTCCCGGGTTCGATCCCCGTCGGATCTAATTATTTATTTAAAGACTTTATTGCACAAATCGTAGTGTACAAAGGTGGACTTAATGCTAAAAGCATGTTTAGGTCATGCAGAGAGATGGCAATGGGTGCAGCGAAAATAATAAACAGAAAAGAAATAAAAAAACAACAATTATTTTTTTTATTGTATAGTAAAAAATAAACCTACATAAACTACTGCAATATAAATATATATAAAAAATATTATGCAATTATCTATTCTTTGAGGAATTGTCGAATTGATCTTCTCGGTGTTGTGGGTGTGTTTAAACAATACACTATTTGCATGTCACTTATTAATAAATAATGTTGTAGGTAAATAGTCCAGAAGACGAAGAGATATAGAAAGAATTGCTTGGAAAACTATTTTTAACTTCGTAACTTTGTTTGGACTAGTTAGGAGGTTAACATAAACATACCTATCAAAAGTCTCAGCGCGTAGCCCTGGAGCCGGGAGGAGGGGGAGGGTTTGAATGTTAAACTTTTAGGTTTTACGAAACTATGCGTCCCTAGCGACATGACATTGAGGATCGCAGGATCAAACTAGTTGCAGACCGCTAGTGATCGGTCGCTGTGGAAAGCCGTGGCGGATACCTATGTTCAGCAGTGGACGTCCTTTGGCTGATAATGATGATGATGTTCGTGAGTAAAGTGTATAGTTAAAAGCTTGGCTCTACATGAGATCTCAAAACTTTTTGACATTGAAAGCCATTTGTGGCCATACATCTTGGTTTTTGGAAACATTTTACATGCATCTGTCTAAATGAGATCCCACTCAATGGGCAGGGTTTGTCAGCG
This sequence comes from Pyrausta aurata, assembly GCA_963584085.1. Taxonomy (NCBI): domain Eukaryota; kingdom Metazoa; phylum Arthropoda; class Insecta; order Lepidoptera; family Crambidae; genus Pyrausta; species Pyrausta aurata. Next base: position 10,143,380 of record OY757252.1, on the reverse strand, counting down.
ACTTTCTCACACAATGGTGGCGTAGACGAACTGGTACCATGTTCACTTTAATCAGCTAAAGCAACGTTCACGCTGTTCAACTGCACGTTGCAAGGAAGTTGTATCTGTGTTGCCTTGCAGTGCCTGTGCCATACAACTTCCTTCGTTCGGTAAGGAAAGGTGATGCACGATGGTTTATTGAATCTTCGACTACATTTAAGATCAGACAAGAGGAGGAGAAAATTTAACATCAGGCAGGAGGATGGTATTAGTCTTCTTCTACATAGCTCTTTCCTTTATAAAGTGACAAGGTCGATATCGTCGGTAGTTTATAATATGAGCGCTCAAAAAGTCTTGCAGATGCATTTAAGTACATAGTTTATTATTGGATAGAAGTTGTAGGTCTACATAATTCACAAATTTAGGCCGTCGCCAATGAGCTTGTTATTTGATATTTCCCAACGTGATAAAATAATCAAAAAATAATTAACTGATTTGTGAATTGTCTAATAAGTTCCACTAAACTCGTTAGTGTAATTGGGTTTGTTAAGTATTATTTTATTGATAAGTAATCAGCGTAATTGTTATTTTCTGTTGATAGTTGTTATAGTCCTCAGAATTTCCTGTTGGTATTAGTTTAGATTGCATAAATAATATACTTTCAATGTTATCACGATAGTAATTTAAAAAATATTCATAGAATTGCGTTACAAAAAGATATTGCTAGGGTGTTGCTTCATCGCAGTCACAAAGTTTCAAAAAAGTTAGTTACTAACCTATTCATGGTGGTAATTAAGACCGATGCACTATAACATAACTGAAGTCTCTTGATCACTCGTCAGAGTGTCCACATCACAATCACAGAACACTTTCGATTCCTCCGATCATCGGATGCGTGCGCGGGAGACTCGACTCGCTCACTGCAATCAGCGACGGAAGGCATTCGTTGATCCAATTAGTTGGAACCCACTGATTCGATGCTCGAGATGGTTCCTTCCCCACTGGAGGATCAACTGATACTGATGCGGCGGTAATCTTTTATCAGCGTCGTCCTTCTACAGAGCACCCCGTATCTATTCACCGTAAACGACTGAGACAATAACGACTCGATACGCTCATTTGGGCCAGATACAAACAAATATAATAGACGGTCATATCTAAATGCTCCGATTGGTTGTTCGATTATGTTTATTATAGGTACGGTTCGTGTCCAACGAGTAAATGGACGTCTTTGTTTATCAACAATTATGATAAGGAAATTTACTTATTGGTAATTAATAGCATATTCAAGTAGGTAAATTCGATTTGGTAATGCTCAGTTTGTATAAATTGTGTGTCAGTTTGTATTCCCAGAAAGAGTTTATGAATTAGATCTTAGGATTCCCGCGTTCAAGAAGCGAGAATACACATAACTACTTTTTAAGTGTCTTCAATTGGTTAAATAGGGCGAGCATGGTCAGTACGTTGCTCTTGAAATGGGAGTGAATTCGCATTAGGCACCTTCTGTATTTATTTATGTGGGTAGAAGGTATAGGTAAAGAAGAACGTTATTTCTCATCAATACGACAATATATACTGAGAAAACATAAGACATAGCTAAATTACTAAATAATAATAATACGCACATACATACATACATATAACGTACATTTAGTTGTTATAACATTATACAATAGTTAACACCATATTGATATTGGCTTTATCTTAGATACTGTGATACATAGGTACCTAAGTAATCGTTTTTAACTATGCAAGTCTCTTTACGTTGTAAACGACTTCCACCCATTATGTACGTAACGTACGTAACTTAGTACGTAAAGTAAATTCATTGTGACATGGTTCTATCCACCACGGACTATGTTCTATCGTCTTTTTTTCTGTGCTTAGCGTAGCTTAGTTGTTGACTAATATAGAGTGCGTTAATGATGTTCTGATTTTGTTTAGAAAATCGGGACGCAACGCAATGGATTAATAACTGCACTATGTGTACATTTCACCGCGCAACGACGGAATGGATGGCGCGTCTGGGCGCGTCCCGTTTAGTGCACTTTTGATCACATGGTAAACAGAACTGTTTATGTTGGTAGCCAGCAGAGGGGAAGGAAGTGAACTTTATTATCTATCTTTAATGAAATTAAAGTATTTAAAAGCTTTAAAAACAGTAAAAAAATCGTTTTTGAGTAGATTTTTCACATAATAACTATACCTGTTAAAGTTAATAAATACCGTTGTACCAGCAGAAAGACACTAAGCTACAATAACATTTGGTTCCTTAGGCTAAAAAAAATAATATGACATTAGCAAAGCTTGACGTTTATTTGACACTTGATTGACAGTTTCCGATTGACGTTTTGAGGAAACGTTTGCGGCTTTTTTGGCTGTATAATATTTTGTTGTAAACAATTTTATTTACTTGTAAATGCCTGAATCAAAATTACAGTATTACCAATGAAGATGAATGCAACTAGCTTGTATGTTTCAACATGTCGGTTGATTATCCTGGCAGACGCAGCCGATAAGTCTTCATGGACAGATCTTTTTCGTTTGGTTCCATACTTGCGCCAGTCTTTATCCTGTACAGTGTGCGGTAATTTATTGAAGGAACCCTATACTCCGACGAGCTCTGGTTGCCAACATCATGTGTGTAAAAAGTGCAAAGGTGGGCGGAAGAAACTCAAGCCTTCTTGTAATTGGTGTAAAGACTACGATAATTACGCTGAGAATTTGCAGTTGCGTATACTTCTGCAGTGTTATAAAAAGCTTTGTGAATATTTTATGGGTACTAATGTGTATAAAACGTTACTGGAAGAAGATGAGATTGCGGCAGGAGTGAATGGCGGAACAGTGGCTAGTTCAGGGTTAATTGACTTGATACAAGAAGGGGCTGGCTTTTCTGATGACTATAAAAGTACGGCGGGGCTCTCGAAGTCTGCTTACAGCATATTGCCATGTGTGTACACGAACTCTGCATCAACTCAAACACAGGGAGCTTCAACAAGCAGTACAGAAACAAGGTCCTCGAACAAAGACTCCCCGAATTCCAGGGCAATGTCAAATGGGTCACCACTTTATTCTGTAATGTATGCAGGTTCTGGAAATAAAATTACAATAAAAAGGAAAGCAGTGGATGATACTGAACCTCCACCACAAGTTGAACCACCTCCAAGAGAAAGCAAGGTATTTTTCATGTTTTTTTAAAATACAGCAATGCTATCTTAATCAGTCAGGTATCAAACGAATGCCGAGTCGCATAACAATGGAATTTTTATTGTGTCTCGTTTACACATCCTTGACGAGTTAATATGTCATATTCAAACATTGTCAGTGCATTATTTACTTATTTAACAAATTTATTGTATCTTACAGTCAAGTTCAGGCTTCAAAAAACCCTCAAATAGATCACGTGGTTCTGCCAGCAGTAAACGGAAAGGTTGTCGCTGTGGCAATGCAACAGCCACACCAGGTAAATTGACATGCTGCGGACAAAGATGTCCATGTTATGTTGATAGCAAACCCTGTACCGAATGCAAGTGTAAAGGATGTAGGAATCCGCACAGGCCAGATGGCATGAAGGTATGTATGTTGAATATATTTTTTATCAGAAAATAATTAATATAACTATGTTTTATACTGTCAATCCCAATGACATATTAAGGGATGTGTAACAATTGATTTTCTGTTGTATCTGAAATGTTGGTGCTTGACTTATTATAACTCTGTTATCTGGAATAAGTTATTTTTTTGTTTAACATATTTATGCTCTTTACTTTAACAAGACAGTCACCCCTTGTAGGATTAAAAATTATAAAGTCTCAGTTCTTTTTTGTTTTTAGGATATACAAGAAAAAAAGATTTCCAAAAAATTTTTCTCTTCCTCTTCCTTTTATCCCAACATTTGTAATACCCAGTTAGATACCTATAGCTAGTGTTTCATAACCTTTTTAATGTTGTTGGTATTTACCCTAAACTTTTTGAACATATGCCTCTGTAAGTAAATAGAAAAAAAGATTATGAAATAATGCATTTAAAAATGTTAGTTATTAAAAATACTTCTTCGAATATTTTTTCAGGTGCTACCACCAATACCACAATTGGATAGCCTCCAGCTGACCTTAAACACCAACCCAGACAGTTCACCATCATGCTCTGGTTCCATGGACAGTCTTGATACTGATACGCTTACTATCGAAGCCATGGAAGAATCACTTAATTTTAGTGCTGATCTCAAATCATCTAATATTAAAGGTATGATGGCTTTAATAACATTTTACTTAATGTGCATGAATTGTTTGCTGGATTATCCAGCCAGTCAGAAAAAAAAATTATATACATTATCCTATTGGTTAAGGCCGTTTCCAGGTTCAAATCCCAGGTTGACTTTTGTGTCTGGGTTTTTCTGCCTTGAAAATAATCAGATACAGCTCACAATCTTAACTCAGAGCTGATTTGGTGTTGATGGCATTTAGCATCCCCATGCCTCGGAAGTACGTTAATCTGTTCTCTCATCTTATTATGGGAGTTAAGGAAAAGAGTGGCCCTTCTGTATTGCGTACACACTTGAGCACTCTAATATGACCTGATTATCTGTGCCGGTTACCCGCGTGATATGGCAATTTCAGTTGAATGTACTGCTGTAAACTGTGAGAACACTGTGTCAATGGCTTAGCAAAAGATATCTAAATACTATAGGTAATAGAAAATATTATATATGTAAAGAAAACATGAGCTAAGAAGACCAAAACTAAAATTTCAGTATATTCGAGTCAATTACAAGAAGTGTCTCCGTCTCTGCCGGCCACCATAATGATGGACGAAGAGCTAGCGGGCTCCCCCGACGACGAGATGAGCTCGCCACACGAGCACGAGTATGGCTGCTCCCCGCGGGACGTCCACGACGATGCCGGCTCCTCACGCTCCGCCGGACACGACGGCACCAGCGACATCGAGGTAGACGTATGACACCCGCTTGCCATCGCCAGCGACTAGGGCAACGAACTCTTGATCACGGGTCGGCTGCAACACTCCTCCCTGCTAGTCACGTGTGTCCGTGTTAGACGTAAGTTGAATGTTTTAATATTTACACATGTCATGCAGACAGTCTAGGAAGTATGAGTCAGTTTTGTTGTTGCATTAATTTGATTTAACTTTTTTATAACTCGGTTAGATGTGGAATTCCCACTCTACTCAAATGTACATTGACTGTATTCCTTATACATTGACTATTGCATGTGTGTAAATCAGCTGAAAAATCGATTAATGTGATGAAATCACCTTAGTTGTTATTGAAGGTACCTACAGTCTGTTTTTCTTTGCTTGTTGTATATTGTAAACAATCTTATTACTTTTTAACGCAATTAATAATTTTAAAATAATATTAACACCAAACCCACAATCTATAGGTAATTCATTATTGTACACAGATCTTTTTAAACCTAATAGGTAATCAATTTTTCGAACTGATATTATTTTAAAAGATACAATAAGATTGATTACAATACTCGACAAGCAAAGAAAAATGAACTATTCGGAAACAACTTATATTGGAGTTTCTGCCTTAGATATCAATCAATATTTAAACAAACAAAAATGTCAGGCAGTTCAGACATACTAAGTTTTAAGTTATTCCAAAACAGATACTACAGTGATTTGTACCTAATTGCTATTTCAACAGTTTGATAGATCTATTAATATATGTTTGCCAAATATTCTGTTATAAGAAAAACTTACATATAAAACCGCTAACAACCTAAACTTACATAAAGTTTCAGTATTTGTTGTCTTTAGTTTACCTCTTCCCATAAGAAACTAGAATTGTGTAGTTTTATACCTCATGTGTATCTGCTATGCAGTAGCTCTTAAGGAAATTGAATTAGTTCTTCCTACTGGTACCGTTTAAACCCTAAATATGTATGCTGATGTACATTTTATAAATATTTTATTTATGTATTTTCAAAACTATCGATTATAATAGTAAACATTGCAGTTCATTAGTTTTGTTATGAGCATACCTATATTAATTTTTTGAGTTTAACGGTTCCATCTTTAATATAATTTTAAATTAAATATAAATCATCTAGACATGTTTTATCTAGTGTGAAGTATGCAATTTTCTCGCGAGTTAAATTACATAATAATGTGTAAGATGTTAAATGATGCCTCAATGTATGTAATAATTATTTTAACAGTGTAAACTAGGTTTCAAGATTTGTATAGTTTTTATTTATCAATAAATCGTGTCGTGATCAGGTTTAAAAAAAAATTAAAGCAAGATTGTTATGAAGTTTTAAAACCTAGCAAGTTTACCATAAAAACATGATCATAAATTATTCTATTAAAAAACGAGAAGAATTCATTACAAGTTTACAAGGTCTCTATGAAGTTTTTGTATTTTTTTTAATACACTGATTGATCACGCTTTTAAATTACCCTTGTAGGCGCGTATTCGAAATTTTACTTTAGTCTACAATTATTCAAAGATTTTACTCAAAAAAATATTTTAAAAAAAATTAATCTCACAACAATAACACTGTTTTTATTATAGGGTCTCGATTTATTTATTTGATGTTATTTTGTTTATATCTTACTTGGGTAAGACTGACTGACACTGACATTTGGGTGGTAAGGTGGTAATTAAGCTTGAAGTAAGAGAAGGAACACAAATTAAAAGAGGATCGTGTGTGCGCAAGCTTCCATACAAAAAGAGAAAACGTTTTCCACCAGACCAAATTTGTCTCATTCCATAAAGGTTTACGTGTAGGAAAACGTTTTCCCCCGCAAGCATATTTCGACCGTTTGGCGTTCGAAATGTATAAAAATTCGCGCTGCGCTACGCATGCACACGATCCTCTTAATTCGATTTTGAAATGGCTACTATAATTATGTTTTACTTATACTGCTGATAAAATGAAGCAAGGTGTTAATGAAACAAATATACCTATCATTCATTATGTATTAAAAAATCTAAATTAATTTAATTATTGCAATCTTAAATTGGTTCTGTACAAATATAAAAATGAAAATAAGTAGTGATGTCATAGCAATATTTACGGTATTTCATTATCACCTTGAAATGAAAAATATTATTTTTAAGTATTTAAGTCTTTAAGCGCAATTTATAAAAATCCGGAGTTAATTTTCTTTTCAAACAGTAGTCTACTCATAAGAATACATGCCCTATAAATATTTTTCGCTAATCCAAATTGTATGGCTGCAGTATATGCGCGTGTTTCAGTATTTTCACTATATTTATTAAGTGTGTTTTAGAAATCATGATCCATGCCAGTTTCAATAATTTAATCTTGTGAATAATCATTTTTACTGTAACATAAATTCAAAGGAACTGTGATAAAACATCACCAATAAAATAACATAGTTCTATTCTGGCATGTTTGTTATGTGAGTGTATTAGGCTAAAAAGCTCTCGAGTACAAATAAATTTAATGAGAATAAAATACAATTGATGTAATTTTTGCTTTAAATCACTAGACGAATGAAATAAAATCAGAATATTTTTGTTACAGCAATACTTTTATTTAAAACCATTATTGTAAGTAGTTGTAAAATGATAAAAGCGGAGACGGATAAATCTATGAATTATTAAGCATCAAGTTGGCTTTTTCTTCCTTTAAGCGAAAGACGTCGGGCGTGGAGTTCCAAATCCTATCGAATTCAATTTGAAGGTTCGTTACCACTTTGGGTTCCGACGTCATCATTGTTGTGTCACGGTTGCAGTTGACTCGTGTCGGCTCGTAGTCCAGGCAGCCGATCACCGCCAAGGCATCGTTGGCCTCCGGCGTCGCATCGATCAACGCAAACTCGTGCTCAATCTTCTCAGTAGACTTGATCACCTTCACTTCGATGCCGTGCTTAGCGAACGAATTCAAGTTGCCGAACTTATCACTATTGTGTATGGCTATTCTGACTTTCGCTTTATTTATAGCATGTACGCTTATCAAACATTTTGCGATGCACTCGCTCTCGAGACTCGGCACGCAAACGTCCACCGTGCGACTGGCGTGAGCTAGCACGTAATTGATGCAGAAAAGATTGTCGAAGCCTATTTTCTTCACCTGTTCTTCGCTGGGCGCTCCGTAGAATAACACTTCGTTGATCGGATTGTCACATTTCTTGTTAATACTGTTCTTTATTAATTTAAAAGCTAATCCGCACAACATTGGCCCGCCTAGAAATAAACTGCTTTTCCAGTTGATGTATTCCATTGCTATTATTGTAAATATAATGTATGCGATTAATTTCAATATCTCTTCTGACGGGTTCGATCTTTCGCGATACAAAGCTTTGCTTATGATATTGAGGGTAGTGTTAAAATTTATTGTGAAAACGTAAGAACTCCATACGTCATTCATGAATGTCACAGTAAAAAAAAGTTGCTGTCAAAACAGTTGAAAGCCGTATTTTGACGTTTCCCCTATAGATTTTTTTCTGTTTTCTTTTGTAACACAATTTTTGATGTATTTATTAGGTTTGTGTTAGTGCAGTTTCTTCGTCGTGTTGTGTACATGTTCTGGGCATTGTAGTGTAGGTGGCTAGGTCAGAATGTTGTCTCAGCAGCGAAACAGGAAGGCCGTTGGGGTGCCCGTGGAGGCCCGGGGCCGGTCGGCCGTCAAGGCCTCTGGTGATACGATATCTTCAAACGTACAGAACAAGCAGACTGTGAGAAGTACCAGCAAGAGCAAAATACCTAAGAGCCTGCGGTACGACTTGGAAAACGCGCTCGTTGGGGTAAGTGCCTGTTTGGATTTTATCGGCAGTTTCTTTTTGCGTAGAAATGTAAACATTACTCGATTTTGTTTGTACTTGTTTTCGATATTTGTTTGTACTTCTTTAAATAAATGTTCCTGTAAGTATGTAAACACCAATAAATCGAAAGGGTTAAAAATATCAAACTTAGGAGGGTCATGAGCTGATTGGTTTTCTAAGCCCCACATAATCTAACCAACTGGAGAATCTAGCGCAGGTTTATGAGCATTGAGTACGTAATATTTTTTCTTTATTAGCGTATGATATCGTTATATTTCAGCTTTGCGACGTGTGGTTCGAGGAGATCAAGCCGCACTTGGTTCAGAACAACATAAAGTTGCACGTGCACGGCGGCGGCACGGGCCCCGCCAGCGGCGACCACCAGCGCCTGCCGCCCGGCGCGCCCGGCTGCTCCCACCTCGACCCAGGTGCTGCCCCCGATGTACGAGCCAACGCTCTGACATCACACCACTCTGATCTAACATCCCACATCCCACTGCCATTCAAACATGCATCACCACAACACATACAGCACAGACTTGGAGCACAGAGTGTTTGCGCCTGTGGCCGATCGCGCCTTGTTACCTCATCTAGTTAGATACATAAATTGTAGCACTAGTAACTGTGGTAGATAGTATTTCTGTATACTTTAATGTTGGACACCAATCACATATATTGGTTTGATCCCAAAGTAAAGTAGCTAATCCATTTGTGTTATGGAAATCGGAAACAGTACTGGTACCAGCCAGTACCAACACCTAGACCCGAGACAATAATTTCTCCATTGAATCTCCACCAGGAATCGAACTCGGGACCTCGGTGCAGCGTAGCCTCGAAACCTAGCGTGCTTAGCCATTACACCACGTGGTTACGAGGTCTCTGCCGTCTTACCACTTTCAAACGAAAAAAAATTGTTTGCATACACGACACACATACAAACGTGTGTTATGACAAAAGACGACTGGTAAAGCCGCGGTGACCTCGATAGTATATTATACGTCTAAGGTGAGTTAGGGTCTTCAATTGTAATTATAATATAGATAAAATATTGTCCAGGCTTGTCAGCGGGCACGTGCGAGCTGTGCCGCCTACTGCTCAACGCAGCCAACAGCATCGAGAGCGCGGTGTCGCAGGCCGCCGGCGCCGCGCCGCCCGGCCTGCCCGCCGACTGTCTCGTCGCCGGCGAAGCTGCGCGCCTCCCTCCTGGTGAGCGAATAACCATCTGTTTTTTAACTGTCGCAGTCAAGTCGATCGAGTTGAATGCTAGCTTTACCTAGTGACTGAATAACGCAGCCAACATCATCGAGTGTGCGATGTCACAGTCAGCCAGCGCCGCGCCGCATGGTCTGCCCACCGGCGAAGCTGTGTGCATCCCTGGTGAAGTATTCACACACTTATTTAAACAAAGATTTAGTTGGTGTACTTTTAAATATATATTTTTTTTATATGGGATTTGTACACGTCTCCCTTTCTTTTAGGCCTTACTATTAACCCTATTTGTACAAATATTGAGCACTATAGCTTATGGTAGATACTGACAAATGAATCAACGTGTTGTTCTAGCTTCCTGGATAAATGAATCACAGTAAGATGTGATTAATTACAACATCAGAATAAGATATGTTCAATTAATTGTAGTAAATATAATTACATATCATGTATTTCTGATAATAGAATCCTCGTCAAAACTGTGAAACGAAGCGCTCGCCCGCGCGGCCACAGAGACAGCCGCCGCTGCGGCCGCCGCGCAACTGGCGCACGCCGCGCCTCTGCCGCACCATCAGCACCCTCGCGCCTGCGCCCGCGCCGCCCAGGAGGGTGCGCACAGCCACACCGCACATGACCCACGTGAGCTACCTTTAATTATATTTGACCAGGAAATAGTGAGTCAAGTAGCGGATATAGCGACGCTAAATACCTGATGAGGTTCCCGGGAGTTGACGCCGCCGCGCCTCTGCCGCACTCTCGCGTCTGCGCCTGCCCCGCCAAGGAGGGTGCGCACAGTCAGACCGCACATGACCCACGTGAGCTCACTTTTATTATGATTGCCAAGTAAATAGTGAGCCGCGTCCAAACTCCAGATCAGCCTGCAAGGCAGTCTCTCGCTTTGCCTTTTGCACAACTATCTATAGACTATCGATAGTGGACTCTCGAGTGGCAACACGTGAAGAGCCCGGAGTCGGTGGCTGTGTAGAACACTTGCAATATGATAGTGTGTTTAGGAGCAGTCCGTCCCTTATTCTTTTCAAATTATCCGTCTATGTATCTATGTTAAGCTTTTATTTGAGAGTCGAACCCAAAATACTTGCTATCAGAGTGATATTATTATAAAAAAGAATATTCCACACATAATTAACGATCAATCTTCTTACAGCTATACACACACCGGCACAACCGTCGGCCAAAGCAAGCTGACAAGTCTACACAGACTCCTGTCTTACGGAGACCTATGATCGTGCCCTTAGAAGAAGAGGCTCGGCTTCCTATCAGACCGGAGTTTATTAAGCAGGAGCTAATCAAAGAGACGTTGAAGCAGGAGAAATTTAAGCCAGAGCGAAATAGACAAGAGACGATTAGAGCGAAGGTGACGCCATCTTGCCTGCGATGTCCGGCCACTACTACGCTGTGCTCTACGCATCGTTCGAGAAAGCAGTCTTCGCCATTGTTCAAAGAGGTAAATAAATAACACATCTTTTATTGATGGTTGTAGAAGATCTTAGAGCAAATCTGCGATTCGATCCCACACTAAAGTACCCTGCGGATTTTCAACGACGTAAACTTGTGTTGTTCGTTGGCTCATCCATCAACATAGTTAATCAATAGATTGACCTAAGACTTAATATTCCGAAAATATTCTAATTAGTTTATTGTAATTTGCTGCTTTTATCTTCCATGCTATTAACTTTCTATACTCTAATTAAATTCATATTTTTATTACATCAACATACAAAATTATGCAGTTTAATATTTAATTTATAGTTGGACGAAATTTCTTTAAATTAATATACCATAAACTAGATTTCGCTTTTTAAGAAATTTACATTTGCGAGATTCTTTACGAAGTTTTGGTATCGCAGGCGGATTCATTACTTTTCCGTCTGTCAAAATTAGGATTGAGCTTCTCGTTTCATTTGAATTTAGTCTGTCCATATGGCCTATCAAATATTTATAAAACATTATAATGGTCCACCAACCTTCATTGCGTAAAGACGTCTGCATAAGTATTAGAATTATGCGCAAATTAATTTAGTTAATTTCTTTAAAATTGAATTTTTAAAATTAAGTGACTTCGTTCCTTCTATAAAACGTGCTAAATGTTTCCCTTTTATGTGCTTACCTCAACTTATCATTTTTGTAGGACCTCGTAAACATAATAGCAGAGAAGCATGACACTCGCTTGCGTCTGTTGTACAAGAGCCCGACTCGCTTAGACAACACGTCATCAGTCAACTTGATACAGCCGGTGCCACCTGCAGCCAACTCTACGCGCCGCGCGCATTGGAGGTGAAATAGATGAAATAATATCCGGTATGTTTCCACTAAGACAATATAATACTTGGAGCTGTATTTTTGAATCATTCTCACGTAATTATAGCAGAAAAGCCCGACAATCGGCTGTTGTCTTGTACAACTCGACTCGCGTACGCGACACATGCGCATGGGCATTGGAAGTAGATAAATATCTGGGGCCATATTTTTGAATCACTCGCGTCAATATTACGAGTGATTTTCGTTCGAAAACGAGTTTTTTTTCTATGATTTAATTCAACTTCGAACGAAAATCACTCGCCATCTTGAAGCGAGTTTCAAAAATAGAGCTGGTATGTATATGTTGCCACTAGTGCAGCAAAAGATCTGGAGCTCTTTTTTCGAATCACTTTCGTCTAAATCGAATCGATTTAGTGATGTCGATTGTGATTGCGGGATTACTACCCGGTTATCGTAAGAATGAACCTGCCATGCATGCCACGCCCCTCCCGCTTCCCCGATCATCCACCCGCGTTCGTCCGTGTCAATAAAGTTTATTTTTGTATAAACTAAAATGAAACATTTTATTGACATGCATATTTTTCTTGTCTTAGTGGAAATACACGGTCAGTTGAAAACTCAAAATCTGTCCACTTGTTTTGTACTTTTGATATGCAGAATTAGAAGAGTTGAATTCGTTTTATTTTTGGCTCTCGCATCATATGAGTCCGAATGGTTTATTTGTAGCGCTAAATAAAAATGTTGATATCAGTTAATTGATTCGCAAAACAATGTAGTAGCGCAGATATCAGACGAACTCGTAAAATGCTAGAACTTATATGGTTGATATATTCTATGCAAATTTGTAATTATTGTTCTTTGCAATATCTATCACTTTTCTTATTGAGCATATCAGTGCGTGAGCGGACACGATCGAATATTTATAGCGATAACGATTACAGCCAAAGCTTTCACATTATACTGCATGTTTTGCATGTCTGTATTGGCTCAAGTCCACTTTTGACTCTTTTCCCGATTTAAGTAAAACATTAACTGGACAATTCACACCATTTTAGTTTATTCATACAACTTTAAAGCGATTCTTTTATACACCCATCTGATTCACTTAAACATCTTCTAACATATTGTCGGAGTTTGTTTATGTATAATGCTGTTGTGAATTTGTGTTTATAAAAATTTACTATTTTTGTAACATGCCTACTCTAAGTATTAGAATATTCCTGTATAAAATAAATTTAATTTTATTATCTTAAAACATGGTTTTCTCTTACACATTTCAAGAGTAGTACCTGAGAATGATTGAAGACATAGGCTAATTAGTTACGATTAACCACAAAGAGCAGCGCTAAGTCTCGTCTCATGAGCCATATTTCAACTAAAACGTGGGAGTGCACTTCAAGTTTTCTTGTTTGTTACACATTTAGAACAATGTCTTACGTTTCCCACACTTTTGCTTACCATACGACGCTTTTTATGTTTCCAAGATCTGATTAAAATTAAAGATGATTTATGTCTCACTCGAGACACTCGATGAAAGCGGCGATAACTATCTGCTCGCTTATTCGTGTAGAAATTACCATTATGGTCAGGAAAAATAAACGAGTCACATTTTACTCACGCGACACTTTTTAATTGGTATACAACTTCCTTACTTCTACTCCTTACTTACGACTCTTTACAAAATTACAACAGACGTATCGACTATAAAGGCAGTACAGGTAGTGCTTCTCACACGAATAAAATAATTTACAAAACAACAGTCGAACATATACATCACGCTCACTACTAACTAAATAAATAACTCACATGTCACCGGGCTTCGATCGCGACCGCGACAGCGCGCCGCCGTCCGGCCGGGGCCGAAGCGCGCACGCTCTTTGGATCCGAGAAGAGTTTATGGAACGTCCTCGCGTCACACTCGCACCACCCACCGATCTAGTTTGTGTGCTTCACGTAATCCGTCTCGTAGTAGGCGGCTGCGTGCGCGCCTTTGCGGTCCAGCGCGCGCACGCGCACGAACAGGAAGGCGGCCACCAGCGACGCCACCACCAGCACCAGCAGCAGCATCACCAGCCCCGCCACGAATGACGGCACCGACATGCAGATCGTCTCCGGGTCCGACGCCGGCGACTGGATCACCACGGTCTCGTTCGCCGCGGCGTTGTTCAGCGCGAAGTTCACGTCGCCCGGCGCCACCACCTGGATGATGCGACTCGTGTTCACGTCGGTCATCTCTTGAGCGTCGCGCTTGTAGATTCGCGTCGGCGTCGACGTCTCTCGTCGTCTTCTCGCACCCACTAATCTTTCGGGCAAGTCCTCCACTGATCGCGGACGGCCGCCCAGCGTCGCTAGGTTTCCGTGACCCTCATCTTTCCTCTTGACTGTGTTGTATACTCCGCGACGACCCGGCGGCGGCGGCGGCGGTAGGTTCACTTCGTCGTCGTCGCTGCGCGAGGGCGCGGGCGATGATGGACTAGGAGCGTTCGGTGTTGAGGAAACTTGAGCTTGCGGAGGCGGTACGGCGTCGTCTCTTTTTTCTGAGAAAGATCCTGTGGCGTCCGCGGGATGTCTCGGGTCAGGGAACGCGGGTGGTACGCCGTACTCGGAGTGCGGCGACTGTGGTGGCGGGCCGTATTCGCCGTGCGGTGAGTTGGGTGCACCGTATTCACCGGCGCTGAGCGTGTTGCCTCCGAGTAGAGGTACTCCATAATCGGCACCGAGACCGCCGCATTTCGGCTCGGGGCAGTTATATCTACACACTTGGATTACACACTGGAAGTGCACATTCATCGAGTCGGGGAATTTGAAAGCTTGGAAATAAGCAAACGATACAACAGAAGCAGAAGGACCGAAGTTCTTTATCTTCTGGAACTTGCTCATAATCTTTGGCCTGACGACACATCCGTACTGATCTACCAATTGAATAGGAGCCCTCTTGCCGTCGTGTGCTACGCAGTTTCTTACGAGCATATCGAATTTATTCTCGTCGTCTTTGATTGCGAGCACCATTGTCATGGTCTGTCCTATTTTGACAATACCGGACACTTCCGAGGCCCAGGGTCCTTTTCCGACTTGAATTTGCATCCAGCACTGCAGGTTGTCTCCGAGAAAGTTGGCAGTGACCGCGTGTAACATGTCCACTTGGAAGGGTCTGAATGTGACTGCCTTTTCGTAGAAGTCGTACCACGTGCACCGTAATTTTCGAGCCTGATCCCATACTTCTTGGACGTAAGGGTCGTATTGTACAATAATCGTGTTTTCCACGTATGAGCCGCTCGGGGTGGGGCTTCCGTAACTGGCCACGTTGTGGTTCGCAGAGCTCGACATACCGCAGCTGTTGAGGAAGATTTCAAACGTCGCGCTGAGATGTCCCGTGCCGGGTTTTAAATGCATGCAGTGAGGATCGCTGTAGAAGCCTTTGGAGAATATCATGCCGTAAAACGGTCTGTCGAACTCGATGTTGACCCGCATGTGGGTCTTCTCGCACTGAACTTGTAGATGTTTTATCTTCGGACTGTCGGGCGTGGCGAGGGGCCAGGGGTCATCTGTGTGGGTCGGGGGCAGCGGAGGCCCGTAGCCGCCGCCCGCCCGGTGCTCCAGGGGTAACGAAGCGGAATCTACCGGTGGCTCGCATCTTGCTTCCTGCAATTAAAGAAACACAAATGTTTAGAATAAAATATCTGTTATATCATATTATTTGCAATTAGCATGAGTGCTACCTAAGCTGTGAAAAATTGTTTTCCGTTAGCGTTTATTTAGAATAGTTGGCACGAGTAAATAGCGGTATAGAGACGTATTGCTTTCATGATGAGTTATGTGTCCGTTTAGTGGTTATGTACAGAGCCGCGCATTCCTGCGTCGCAGTCTAGTTGGCGCGGGCGGCGTGCGCCGGCGCACCTCGAGCTAGCGCGATCTCGTAGCAGTGCGTTCTTTCCGACTTTCTACACTGACGGATAGCTCGCGCAACCAATTATAATATTAATCAGCGCAATCATACCGCGAGATGAGTTCCGCGGCTGCTTTCACGATAGTTTGTTACATTCTTACTCGTATTATTCAGCGGACAATTTAACAATTGAAATGATAATGATAATTACTTTATAAATGGCAGATTATGATAGCGTTTAGCTCACTCCAGCAGTCTAATGGATCTGTTAGATAAATGAAAGTTTGAATTTTGACATTACACTCACAGTGTTGCATAGTCGTAAAGTTCTTTTTTCTGGCAAATGTAAGGTAACTACGATGACGATAATGTATTTTATCTGCACTCCTACACCGTAATTGTGATATTTTGGAGAAAACTACATAGGACTCAAGACAATTTCACACAATCATAAAATGAACCCGATAATGAGTTCGGGAATTCCAAACTATAGGTAAACCGCGAAATTGAGACCTCGCCTGCGGGGTACAGGGGCGCGGGGGGAGACGAGAGCGGGGCTTGTGAGAGGTGCGGGCGGCAGGCACATTATTTTCAAAATTCAGTATGCTCGCTACACCGGTAGCGATAGCATCGGTTGTCAGTTGTGGACGCTTTGACAGAAGTACACAAGATAATACTGTCTGACTGAAGTCTGAAGATGAGTCGCAGTATATTCGGACACAAAATCTATATTATTGTTTTTTTGTCGTGTTTTTTTATTTCTATTTACACCATTCTTCTGCACCTGTTACAATCTTTGTACATGGCCTAAAGTTGTACTACTTTTATATATTCTATGCTAAGGTAGGTATAACTGGGGAAGAGAATGCTCTTAGCATTAACGCCACCGTTTAACACTGTAAAATAGCAGTGTTTTAATAAAGGCTCTTCATATATACGAATATTTTAGAATAAAATATAGAACCAAATTCAGTCGAATATGAACTAGATATACACTGAAACAAAACAGTCGCAAAAGTAACCAGGGAATGTTATTTGAAGTTTTTAATTTTGCCTTAAAATTAATCTAATTTTAAGATTTAAAATTATCTATTGATCAAAATCCACGGCTCTGGATAATAATATTTAGAATTAATTCACTCTCATTAGTGTAATTGTATCGCATCGAATATTTTTTTCCAATATGTTATGTAATGTTACGGAGCCCACTCATGGTCAGACGCGTACTTGGTTGCTCCTCAATTTATCGGAATTAGAACACAGCATTTTGCGCTTTTTTTGTGTAGTGCATCGGGTGATATTTGCATGCACCCGTTACGCGAGTGCTCGTGACAGCTCGGACTTACAGTGCTCAATTCGTGGCGATTCGTCAATTTACGGTCGTCGTTCGGCTAACAGCAAAAAGAGACAGGTGTATACATCAGTGCGGCTGTCTCGTTCGGCTAATCAATTTCTTGCTTGTCATTGACACTTCGTTAAATAAACAAAGATGAGCGTAAAAAGGAGTCCTCCAAAAACTAGATCACTTTCAGATCTTTCAGACCCCACGATTCCCAGTGTGGATGAATCTGTAAATGTATGTCTAAGGAAACGAAAAGGCCCGGATTGTCACTGCGATCATCGGGGATTAATGGAAGACTTCTATAACAAGATTACGAACTCGTTTACGGCCGCGCTCGAGTCTCAAAATAATAGCATTGCATGTGTCTTGGATGGAGTGCGTGAGGACTTCAGTTCATTTAAAAAGCAAATGAGTGACATTCAAACATCATTAAAAAAATTAACAGATGATCAGCTGGCTTTAAAAAAAGATGTTTCTGTGTTGAAATCTATGTCGGACTCAAATACCCTGCAAATGACTTCAATGTCAACCGAAATAGCTGAACTACAATCCACTACAAACACTTTAACTGCACAGCTGCAACTCAAGGAGCAACAGGGTAGAATAAATAACTTGGAGATCTCTGGAATACCTGTTATCAAGGGTGAAAACCTAAACAACATTCTGTCGAATATAGCTACGAAAGTAGGTATTTCACTATCAGCTACTGATGTTGATTACATACACCGTGTCCGGCGATTCAATTCAGCACAAAAGGCTGCAAAGACAGATGGTGCCACCCCAAATGATTCATCATCTATACCTAACATCATAGTCAGATTTACACAGAGACAACGTAAAAATGATATGCTGGCTGCTGTGCGCGCACGTCGGTCCTTGACGACAGCTGATGCGGGCCTTGACGGCCCATCCAGGCCTATCTACGTCAGCGACCACCTTGCTCCGCACAATAAGCTTTTATACAAAAAAGCTCGCCTTCTTGCTAAACAATGTAGCTACAAATACGTTTGGCTGTCGGATTGCAAGATATTTTTACGGAAGAACGATACGTCAAGGGTGCAACTTGTGTCCAGCGAAGACGACCTTAATAAAATCAAATGACTCTTAACAATTATTCAATGTTTATTCGGTTCGATTTATATTGCGTATTGCTACGAACGCGTTCAAAATCTAACAAAACAATCATTAACGGGTGAAATAAATATGTATTTGTTCTATTCCTTCTGTGACTGGTGTATATTGCTTTGTAAAAATACTGGTGGGAACCTCCTAATTCTGTTTTACAGGTACTTATGACAATAATTTATCTATTTACTATCAAAACGTGAGGGGATTACGCACTAAGTCGCACGGGTTTCTACGGAATGTTTTGATTAATGATTATGATGTAATTTGTATAACAGAGTCCTGGCTTAGTTGTGATTTCCATAACAGTGAATACTTTGATGATCGTTACGAAGTTTACCGGTGTGATCGAAACAAAACAATTAGTGGGCACGAGCGGGGCGGTGGCGTGATTATCGCCGTCCGCCGCGACCTAAGCCCATCGCATCTTATTAATATGTGCGCGCCGCCGCCGGCCGACGAAGTCTGGCTGACACTGCCACTACTGCGGCCGCGCGCCGCCTGCACGATATCTGCGCCTACGTCTCCCGCCCCCTACCCTTCTGGCCACGCACCGCGCAAACTTCACATTATAGGAACATACATACCTCATGGCCGTAATCATAATTTGTTTCTAACTTCGTTCTACGACAGAGTTAGCGAATTCATGATCTCTAATCCTAATGACGAATATCTTGTTCTTGGTGACTTTAATGTTACAAATGCTACTTGGAGTAGCAATACTCTCACAAATTGCATGAACATACAAACAAATAACGATTCCCTAGCATGTCTTACCGCAGATTTTATGAATTTGTCTTTACTTTCACAATACAATAATCGTTTTAACAAAAATAATAGAATACTTGACTTAATATTTAGCACTAATCCTTGTAGGATCACAGCCCCCGAATGCCCGATGGTAAGTGAAGACCCACATCACAAATCTTTGGATGTTGTACTAGACTTATCTATCGGCAAACCGCTTATATCTGCTGGCACTGAAAAAAGGTTATTTTTTAAAGCTGACATTGACTCAATTAAAACAGGACTCTGCGAGATCAACTGGGATGAAATATTTGGTTCAATGTCAGATGTCGAATCCATGGTGGAGTATTTTTATAAAGTTTTAAATAATTTGATTGAGAAACACGTACCTACCTATAGTTTTAAAAAGAAAAACAAATACCTACCCTGGTTTACTGCATCTCTTATTAAATTAAGTAAAGAGAAGCTTAAATATCACAAAAAATGGAAGTGTTATGGCAGTCCAATAGACTACCAGACTTTTTGCATTCTTAGAAAAAGATTTAAAGTAATGGAAGCCGAATGTTATCAAAAATATATCGAGCAATCTGAAAATAACATAAATGTTCACCCAAAATTTCTTTGGAATTTTGTTAGGTCTAAAAAGTCGCACAGTAATGTACCCGAAAAAATGTTTTATAAGGATAAAAGTGTTTGTAATGGTAGTGAGATATGCAATGCTTTTAATGAATATTTTCACTCAGTCTTTATAAACACGGTAGCGGGTATTCGGGGTTCTGATTCTGATTCTTGTTTTGACCCTACAATTACATACCCACGTAGTTCAGTTGTAGACATCAATTCTATAAATATTTGCTATGATGATGTTCTTAGAGAACTGAAGTCTATAAACATCCATAAGGGCTCTGGTTCTGATGGGATCCACCCTTTCCTTGTGGTCAATTGTGCTAAAGAACTTGCTACTCCCATTACTTTGATTTTCCAAGCATCTATATTTACCGGTGTATTCCCTAGTATTTGGAAAAGGTCTGTAATAACTCCAATTCCGAAAAATAATAAAAAAGACCGTATTGAAGAATACAGACCTATATCAAAATTATGTATACTGGGTAAAATATTGGAAAAGATTGTTACGGCCCAAATGGCATACTTTTTTCGTTGGTTTATTTCCGAAAAACAACATGGATTTTTTAAGCACCGAAGCGTGGATACGAATATGATTTCATTTACTGACTTTTTATTAGAAGCCATGAACAACAATCTACAGGTGGATGCCGTGTACACTGATTTCTCCAAAGCATTCGATAAAATAAGTCATGACCTGCTCATAGATAAGCTTGCGAGGGCCGGTGTACACGGCACCCTTCTCAGATGGATCCAGTCCTACATCAGCAACAGGAGTCAGGCAGTCTTTGTGAAGGGCTATACCTCACAATTTCTGCCCGTCCCCTCGGGGGTTCCCCAGGGATCACATATAG
This sequence comes from Pyrausta aurata, assembly GCA_963584085.1. NCBI lineage: Eukaryota > Metazoa > Arthropoda > Insecta > Lepidoptera > Crambidae > Pyrausta > Pyrausta aurata. The sequence goes on along the minus strand of OY757252.1, from coordinate 10,122,574 downwards.
GACCACTGCTTTTCTCCTTGTACGTTAATGATATAGGTGATGCATTTAACCATAGTCACCACCTTCTTTATGCCGATGATACGAAACTTTATAGGGTCATTAGATCTATAAACGATTGTGAAAAGCTTCAAGAGGACTTACAGGCCCTATATGTTTACTGTGGCTCGAACCAACTTTTTATCAACAGTGACAAGTGTTACACTATTACTTACACACGCAAAAGAAACACTATTAAATATGACTATCATTTAAATGGAAAACAACTCGAAAGAGTAACTTCAATCAGAGACTTAGGTATTATAATGGATTCGGAGTTGTCATTTAATGCACACATTGATCACATGTTAGCTTTAGCATTCCGAAACTTGGGTTTCATATTGCGAATAAGTAAGCCTTTTAAGCGACCGCATACTCTTAAAATATTGTACTTCGCGTTTGTTCGATCCTTTTTGGACTTTTGTTGTACTGTGTGGAATCCGTTCTATGAAGTTCACATAAACAGAGTGGAGAAGGTCCAACAGAAATTTATTAAATCCATGAATTATCGCTTTCATGTCTCAAATGAAGCGTATGCCTCATCCTTAAAAAAATATAAACTACTATCCTTGAGCTGCAGACGGGAGATGTTCGATATAGTGTTCCTGTACAAGGTACTGACTAATGTTGTAGATTCGTCTTTGCTTCTGAGTAAGATATCCTTCGTGTCTCGCGCGCGGCTCCCAGTGCGTCCCTCACGTTCACGGCCACTTTTTGATCCTCCACATTTCAATAAAAACTATACACGTAACTCATTTTTATTTCGTTCCACTAGTGTTTATAATAAGAAATACACCAGCATAGATTTATTTAATATAACCTTACCTAAATTAAAACAGACTCTTTTGACTAGTCTTATGTAAACAGTTTTATAATACAGAAATTAATGTAAGCATAAAGGAATTATAAGTAAATCATTTTTGTATTGTTAGCCTGCTTTTATAATAATTTTTGATACACTAAATTAGCGCAGTGCTAAGTTTAAATTAAATAATGTAACCATACCATACCTACAGCATTACAACAGATTGTTCTGTCTGACCACTATTGTGGCCCAATCATAAACAATTTTTCTTTTTTATATATTAACTTTATAGGCACTATTAGGTCTTTTTAAGAAACACTATGTACTTTAAAATTACTTTCATTTATATGACTGTTTGTTGCCTTAAATAAATTAAAAAAAAAAAAAAAAAAAAAAAAAAAAAAAAAAGTGTCGACACTGACGACTACAATTGTGACCACTGACGTCACATATCTTAAGAACTGTCACGGCAAATTTCGTCTCTTGTGTATCGCCGCCGCCCGCACCCCTTACAGTCCCCGCTCTCGTCTTTCCGCCCGCACCCCTGTACCCCGCAGGCGAAGTCTCAATGAAGCGGTTTACCTATAACAGATAACCATTTAACTAACAAATCTGTAAAACTTGAATAGCAGAATGAACTTCATCACGTCTCGTTTGGAGAAAATTTCTGCCCAAGAAACGTGCTTGCGTTTAATTGATTTCGTCATCTTTTTTTGTTAAAATCGCAGTCAAGAAAGTTTCTAACTGGGAAAATTATAAGCGTCTACTTGAAACTGGATATTCTGTATTTGGGTGTTAGTCAAAGGGATATGGGGCGAGAGCGACGACAGGTGGTCCATATATGAGGCTAAGAATAGATGCAAGTGGTAGGTTGCATGTCGGTACATCATGTTCAATACTCTGTGCATCTAAATCCAAGCAAATATAGCTTTTATCTCTTTCGCTTACGGATTGTGCTGATACATAGACGCCGAGCGCTAACGTTTTCTAAACCGGTTAGAAATTACCCACTGATCGAGATAGTCAATTGCGGAAGAAAACACTGGACCTATAAACATGCACGCTTTGACAAATAGAGCTTTCTTTGACAACTCTCACGAAGGTCGGTTAGCTCGCACCCAACAGTAGTATGTCTGGTATTTGATGATATATTTAGATAAGCTATTTCACTTCAAAACGTATAATGAATATCTCAGTGTCAATTTTGTAGAGTTGCTAAACAGGCTTGTAATTGCTTTTAGCGTCAATGTTAACGCTTATCTATGTGTCTAAATTAATATAATATTATGATTTGATATTAATTTAAACAAGTGCAGGCTATAACCTATGTAAACAAATCTCTCATTTTTTTAATAATAGTTATGTTTTTTTAGTATCTTAATGAATATGTAAGCTAAAAGCGTTTTGTATGGCCTATAGGCAATCAAAATGGATTTATTTTTTCACTGACAGTAGCCTTGAATTTCAATTGGTCGTCTGTAGTTTCGGTACTTGTTTTTTTCTTGAACTACCTTAAATAATCTTTATATCTAGTATCTTAACCTTAATTGTTAATGTTCGCTGGACAGATGTAGCGATATAACGTCGTACTCGCGGCAGGTGCGGCGCCCGCGCATGTGAAAGTATCAAAGAGCCGCATCGCCGCATCCGCTTCCCCCCAATCCGCAACGGATACTCGAAAAACCCTAAAAGTTCGTTATTTTTTATTGCGCAAATGTCAGGGCTTCCTTTGACCTAGTTTTGAAACTTGACGTCAACTTTTCTTTCTTACAACCGCCGACACAAAGCGATGAAGGATATACAAAAACTAGTAGCGTTTCTAAGAGGGTCTATCATAATCTCTTGAAAGAGTAACAGTGTGGTTGAAATATCCACCGATATAATAAACCTATCCAGGTCTAAGTAAATCTTAGATATTGTTTGTTTGTCTAGATGAATAAGTAATGCATTTATACAAAACCAGCAGCTTCTATAAACCAAATACGAGTTAATCTAAATGAATTTACAAAAAAAGTAACTGTTGCATAAGCTATGAAAATAAATAGTGTATTTTAAGAACCTGTCAACTTACACACTTATATTTTAGTACAAAAATTGGTACGACGCGGATGAAAGTTGTTCAAATGAACGTGAAATGAGTAAAACCGGATTTTTGTTTGCGTTCCACAAGGTTCGCGAATACTAACAAGGTCGAGGTTATTGATGTTTTTGAATGTCACAATATCTAAGGTCCTTTTGTCCTAAAACGCTGATTTCACCTCCGATATTTGTACGGGAAAAGAAAGTTATTTGCGTTTGCCAAAAACATGGATTTGCAATTACGTTCTAATGAAATACGCGTTTGAGCGGATGTACTCTTATAGTGTTATCCATGATATTACATCCATAAAATGTAAATAATGTATGTAGGAGGTCTGTTTTGATTCCTTTGCCACAGTCTACATAAATTACTACATATATAGATAACATAAAAACAACCCTATACAGATATCAACTCACGTGGAAAAGACACCAACGCGTTAGTTAGGGACTTATATTTTTCTATCTATATTTTTGCAAAGATAGTATCATTTTGTTTGTTTAATACCTCGCACTGTTAAATGACAAACAATTCAACTACCCCTAAAATGCAAAAGATTTTAGAAGAAGAGAAGAAACAATATTTTGCTATTATTACCTAGACTAGACTGTTCAGAAAAGATAAAACTGGCTTATACTCGAAATATGTTGATCAAATCTGACACATTTCTCTAAATGCCATCTTCAATGGTCTGAACATGTGATCAACAAAAAGTTCCGGGATGTGAACATTGCACTCGTGGTTATAAACCTGTCTCCCACAGATCTCATTGTTCCGGTAGGACGTGGGAAGTGTGCTTATGGTGCGTGCATCAGATGGGCGTGATTATCAACGACCTGCATGCCTGCATCTAAGGTGATGCTCTTAATTGTCATAAGAGCTTTCCTCTGTAACTAACCTGCCCCACATGAACTAATGAGTGCTTTATGAAACGTGACGCGCCGATTTAGTGACGTTTAGAGCACGTCTCGAGATTTGCGATCTTGATGGATCTTTGTTTGCGTCTAATGAAGTAGATACTTTGTAATGGGTAAGGAAAAAAAGTCGCGTCACGTGGTTGATATCTGACGATCTTTTTGTTTCTTTGAATGTTTTCTCATGTATGTAACACACGTCCCATAACTCTTTAATGTATTTAGTCCATATTTAGTCTTACTCGTAAGTTTGTGCACTCGTAGGGACAACAATGTCGAAATCATTTACTGAACCGTTTCTATTAATGATCATGATTGATGTTTAACGCAATTAGTTCCCCAATAACTGCTTGGACAAGTGAAACTCTGTCTTCGAAATGATTACAGTAATAACATGCGTTAATCACAGTGCAACGTATTTTCGTGAATCGGAACGCAATCGATCAGTGATTAATACGGCACGTCGCGCGTTTATCTTTCGATCGCCAGCGCATATTTCATCGTGAACTTGAACCGAGCATGGGAAGGGCATAGCCTCGAAAACACTTTCCCTGCGCACGGGAAAGCATTTCAGGCACGCTGTGTGATTCGACGATCTTTTCGACTATTATGAGCATTACCTTATTAGATCTACGTGGATGATGTGCTGACTCCGAGCAAGTATTGCATGAAGCATTTTAATTTGACTATTATGGGATGTTGCAAAAGAGCAATAACTGTTAAAGTTAATTATAAAATAAGGTATCTTTCATCGCAATAAATTAGAAAACAGTGAACACAATCTACTTATAAACCGAAAGTTTGATGAACTGAAAACAATGGCGTGAAGTTAATTGGAGTTTTACTTGTATATCTAAGCTCCGTATTTAGCACCTATAAATGGCCAGAACAGATCGATTCTTTCGATAATCCAAGTAATTACAATTGAGTATCGACAACTAGCAAATGAAAGTGACGGTTTACACTTTCTTTGACAAAGTAAGCACTTTCGAATTCTTGTATCTTAGTGCTTGCTGCATTTTACTGTCTCATTGACTGTCTTAACGAAACAATTTATATTTAAACGAGGTACGTGTACCAATTTGCAATTATCACCAGCCTGTAGAAGGTAGATAATATTATTGTTGTAAGTAATTGACTATGTGATTTAGTATAAGGTAGCTAAGTACATACCTAGCTGCTTTTGAAAAGTCAAGTCATCATTGATTGTACATGGTGCGACACAAGTACCTAGTCAAAAATATAAAAGTACTAATGATTTTATAGAAAACTACAGCCTTGTACGTATCATTAGTACGAGTGTATAATTTGGGTTACCTACGCCATATCGAATACCAAATAATCGAAAATCAAAATATCGAACGTTCAAAATATCGAATTTACAAATAATTGAACGTTCAAAATATCGAATGATTAATTAATATATCGAAAATGACAATTTTGCATAGTTTTTAACATCATGAATAAAAACAGCAAAACATCATTCGGCTTCTCAAATTGGCAAAACTATAAGGATTTCTGGTTGACTGTGCGATATAGTTCCGTAAAATTATGATGTAAAAACTTTTTTGTGAATGTGTTTTATTTATTCATATAAATCAAATTGAGCGTTCGATATATTAACCATTCCATATTTTGAACGTTTGCGCGTTCGATTTTTTGACCGTTCGATGAATAGTGTTCGATATTTTGATTTTCGATCATTTAGTATTCGATATGGCGTAGGTGACCCGTATCATTAGATAACTTGCTAACACTTAATTGACAAGTTTATTCCGCACTTTCCTTCGAAATTAATAAATTAAGTTAGCAGCAATCTGTGCAGGCCTGTTAAATATAGCTAACACATCCGCTTACTAACTAGACAGATTAAGTGAGGATAATCAATGACCGGTCGGTTGTTCGCTGACACTGATTGATCAAATTACGAGTAGCTGATGGTGATCTAATCTTGTTAGACATCGACACGATTGTAACGTAACAGCGGTAAGAATCGAATGCTTTTATCAATTGTAGATAACAATAGAGCGATCTGAATAATGGAGGTGGACAGCTTCAGCTAGTTACAAGACCTTTACGTAATAATACGCGTTATGGTAAATGAGAGTGGACGTTGTCACGATTGTGAGTATTTGATTGGATTTTTTGATATTTCATGGGAAAGAAAGGCTTTTGTGTTAGGATTCTTATTTTTTCAATATTGTGTTTGGGCGTGAGCTTTAACTTCTTGTTTTATGTAATGGAAAATCGGATGATTAATAAAATGTGTCATTAATTCATGTATACCCATGTATTGAATAACACAACCTTATTGCATGCATTTGTAATAACACTTGTTTCGAGTGCCGTATCAAATGAAAGTTTTTGCGATCTACAGTAGATAAACAAACGTGACCTCACTTTAATTACATAAAGGTCGCCGCTTTTGGGCGATTTCTTCGTGATGTCACTGAAACGAAATCGGCCATGAAAGTTACGTCATCGCCAAAAGCCGCGGACTTGCGGAGTCAGTGAAAGTGTTCTAAAGGGTATTTGGCCGCCGCGCCGCGGAACGGATCGCTCGTGTTATGCAAATTATATCGTTTCTACTTTTTGCCTCTGACCAAACATAACGAGGAAAGTTAGCTTTTTGTTTGGAGAAAATATGGTATTTCCAAAACTTTTCACATATTTTTGTAATATCACGAATCCGACTTTATCCGTTATTTTATTGAATTTTCATTGCCAACCATTTTTTCACACCATACATATAAATATGACTAGTGTTTTCGGGTCTCTGGTACTTTTATAAAGAGTCTGAAGTTAAAGGCTTTCAAAAAATCGACGAAACACTTCGAGAAAATGTAGGTAGTGTGCCATTGCGCTTCGCTTAGCTCGGTTTTGGCGGAGCCCACTCCTATTTCCCAAGAATTTGCTTTTTGATACATTACACGGCATTTATCATACTTTATCAATCACGCACACATTACTTTTGAAAGAGTTATGGATCTAGAAATGGTAAAATAAGCATACGCAGTTTTCTGCCAATAGTCCGGTGTTTTGTGGATGTGCTAACGGAATCATTAGCCTAGTTGCCGCGAACATGAGCGGAAAAAGCTGAATTATTCAAGAGCAAGCGGCCGGTTGCAGCTCACGCCAATGCAGCACCACACACCAACCCAATAACACCTCTATTACAAACACCATAAGCTCCTATTTGTGGAAATCAACAAGCTTACTCGTCCGTACAAATTACTATCTGCATCATAAAACATCACTTATTTTATGGTAGGAACAACGCAGCCTTATTTAAAAAGTTTAAGATACGGTTGTTAGAATATATTGATGTTCATATACAAGTGCGAATGCAATTGCTTTTTTTGTTATTGTTTATTACTAAATATAAATATTACATTAAATGCTTGACAATTAACAAGGCATCTGTTAAAACTAAATCAAATAAACATGCTGTTTTTTAATAAAAAAACCTATTTCCTTTACCTATTTAATGGTATTGTCGCTGCCGGAAAGTCAAAAAGGTACTAATTGAATTGAAAAATTATGAATTGTTTATGAGAATATATTTAATTCCGCGTATAAATTACGTCTAATAAATTAATCATTGATTCGAATCGTGCGTAACAGCATCTTGTGATCCGATATTATATAAAAAAAGTAATTGTCATTTAAAATAACATTTTACAACATTCCTATTGAATTAGAACTGCAATTAAACAAGGATACGCTTCGGTTAATATTGATAACTATTACCTACTCGTTTCTTAAACTATTTTTTTTTATATTCATCAGATACGTAATGTATAGTTATAACGTATCATTGACTGTCCAGTAGTAGCATCTTATAGAAGCTCTGTTACCTACACAGCCGCAGCCGCAGCCCGAACGGTATCCTGAAGCAACCGCCCCGCAAACCCGCAATGCCTATTATCATCATTACTATGATTCAATCACTGAGGATTACTGTTAAGTCACCACTTTACTATCCGCATAGAGTATGTTATAATATTTTTTAATAGCACGCATGCAATATTGCTATTTAACAAAAGTAGAAATATGTATTTTTAATGCTACTATTCTTTACTGACTTATTGTTGTCTATTAGTCAATGTTTATCACATACGAATGACTAACTATATCATATTTCCTATTTAATAATTTTAATTTGTCATCTTATTAATTTCTAAAAAAATAACTAATTAATAGTAAAAATAAACTGAACCAACCTGTAACAGGAGCGTCGCGATCGCCAGCAATATCCTGGTCCTCTTCATAGTCGCAGTCCAGTGTCAGTCAGCGGCCTGCAACCAAAACACGTATGTCAGCACTAGCATGGGCCCGGCGCGGGCGGATTCGCATGGGCGCTACTGGCGCGGCGCGGGCGCGGACCCGACCATCTCGGCGGCAAACTCTCGCGGGCACTGGGCGCCCGGGGCCCGGGCCCCACCGGCCCCACTCGCCCCACTCGCCCCACCTGCCGCGGTGGGGCTCGCTGACCCACTGACCGAGTGCAGCCCCGCCGGAACTGCATCTTTCACTGCACGCGCGCGCGCCGCTCCCGTTGCGTCGAGAGGAAACCGCGTGCGGCCTTCACCTTATTATGTGCAAGGTCGACTTAACAAGTGCATTGCAAATCGTATTCCATTATTGGATTGCAGCTGAATATTTACTTTATTTAAATTATATAGGTTGGAACTGATGTTGATCGCGGATGAATTAGGCCACGAATAAAATATCTGCTCTAGATTAGAATGGCATGTACGTTTGCTAATACAGCTTTTCATTCATCATAAGACGCCTGTGATTTATAATACAGCTTCAGAATATCGCGCTCGTTGACGTTCTAGAAGTCTGCGAACGAGTCAGTTTTTTTTACTTTCTTTAGTTAGAAAAAGATTCGATTCATATTATGCGCGACGTGAGCACGGCACGCGGGCGCGGCACGCGGCGGCTCTCGGCTGCTTCTGGCGATTTCACTCCAGACACTCGATCGCTCGCTGGTTAGAAAGCACAAACTCTCCTCTGTCGATGCAAGAATATGCTCGGCAGTCTCTACACCGTTAGATATGATACCACGTCTCAACATAAAGCCATTCCGTAACAAAAATAATCGGCCGTGCTATGCGTCCGCATCGCGCTCAGATGATGTTCTAGTTTAATAACAATAAATTTATTCAACGGAACCGTACTGTTATGATACGAAAATATTATTGCGTTCAAAATTAATATCGAGACTGAGTGGTCATCAAAATCGTATGCGCGAGGCGGTAATTGATATTTCTTTCTATGCGGCTGCGCCCACCTGGCTGTATCTAGGCTGGTTACTTGCAAGAAAGCGGGCCCTCGGGCATTTTCTATTTTCTGTAATCTGCGGCGATATTATAATAATAGAGTGTAGTAGGTGCCGGCCGCGTTCAATTAGGCGCTCCAAGAAGAAATGCGACGAATGTGGGACACCGGCGGCTGATCAAATATAGCCGTAACCATAAACCCGGCAAGAGATCATTGGGCGTTCCGCTAGCCCTTAACGGCCGCGGTTCCGAGCCGCCCGTCGCGCCCATAAAAAATCACTTTCGATCCTCTTTTATTAGAAGCCCATTAACAGTGTAACAACTGTTATATTAATGTATGTATTTTTAATCAATTGTACAGTTCCATTTGAATATTTACTAGCCGCTAACTGTGATCTATAGACGTATGAGGAAATATTTTCTCTGTTGCGCTAACAATGATGAGTATTTAATTACTTCGGTTTACTTTTGACACGCAGTAATTTGCAATTTAGTCTCCCTTAATAATAGATTCGTTAAACTTGATGATTGATTGGCAGACATTAATAAAATATCAAGCTCCAGCCTCAATGTCTCAATAATAGGTTCAGTCCTACGCTCTGTCCGACCTGGCTATTATTCGCTGGGGCTCGTTTAGTTTCTTAATTGCTCTGTCAAAACGCTCATCACTCGTTTGCTAGCCGAAGAATAGACGACGTTATCCAATTAAGAGCTCGTTGATCAACGTCCAGGTGAACCAGTGAAAGCAGCTCCAATTTTTGACAATATTATTCATCCGCTTGTTTATCTTAATCTCTTGCGAAGCACTAATCGCATTTGTAACAACAACTAACTAGAAACTGATCATCCACTACGCAGATTTTAATAAGCTTTCACTGCTGTATAACTGATTATGATGCAAGTTTTATTATGAGAGACAATGACAAAATAATTACTATTTGTAACTAAATAATGTATTGGAGACTGTAAAAAATAAATTGAATTATCGTCGCTCTAAAAGTTTCTGTTGAAAGCATATTCGCATAATTCTTAAACTTTGAAAGAACAATGAGCGAGAAATCTATTTAATTAACTGATGAGACATCACTTAGGAGCATTTACATCGAACGCAATTCCAATGGACCGATCGTGGGACTAGCCTTTAAATCATTCATTTTAAATTCATAAAAAGCCATGTTCAGATTTCACACGAGATGATCAACAAAAACTGACGTGAGTCGTAACTTTATTCAGAACTTTCGTTTTCTGTCTATCGCTAAACTACAATTTGCAATTCAATGTGATCAATATTTAGAGACTGACTGAGTTTTTGCTGTAATTGTCTTGGGTGTCTTTTTTGCAATTATTATCCAAGCCAAGTATAGAATTTGGATCAAGTGTTTAATGACATCTACTTAACTATTATTGACAAGTTGTTATTACCTACTAAGAGTTAATGAGTTAGGAATTCTTACACGCAAATGGGGAAATTGGAACTGGAGCTCTATTTTTGAATCACTCGCGCGTCGTTTCGTTCGAAAATCGATTGAAAATCAATGAAAATCACGTTAAATATTGACGCAAGTACTAACAAAATCGAGTTATCGTTTTTTAAATGATTTTTGTGTTAATTTTATCCGTTTTTTCATGCGAAGATGAAACATTTTTCAACGAAAATCACACGCCATATTTACGCAAGTGATTCCAAAATAGGGCCCCAGAAGGCTTAACATAGCTGTTTTAACTATTTGTGACGAACGTTCCTATTATTATTAGCTTTCCAGGTGTTTTCCTACAATCTTTTATTTTAAGACCTTTACAAACTGAAAGCAAAAAGCAATTACCTACTCTGAGCGATTCGATCGATTGAGTTGATCGATTTTATCGTTATCATGATCAAGTTGTCTACAATTCAACACTTCATCGCTTTATTGTCTTACTCAGTCTATTGATAGACCTTTCAGCTGGTATTTTATTCATATCCGATTGTTTAGAAATCAACTGCGCTAGATACCCATCTGAACTCTACAATAGATTTGCGCTATTCGTGTTGTGCGCTAAGGTGGGTTTAGACCAAACGAACAAAATAACAAAAGCTAAAACAATTTTTTGATCTTTTTTTGAAAATGGAAGCTCGTTTAGATGGATAAAACAACGAACGAATGCTCTGAGTTTGTTTACATAAGAAGAATTTAATGAAGTGGGGATAGAAAGAGCCCCATTTATCACACGTGTGATAAATGGGGCTATACAGTACTAGGAACATGCCTACACCGGACACCGGATTTGGTCCGTCCATAGTGTGTAAATAATCTAAATCCGGATTTAATACTTTTTAAATCCCTATTAAACAATTTTTAAAGAGTATTCTCTCATTTTTAGATCAACTAGTTTATTCGGAAAAATATATTTTAGAGCTAAATTAATTACTACTGTAGTAGACTGGTCTATAAAATGTGATAATTATGAATGTTATGTTGTTTGGTAGTTGTAATTTTCTGTCGAATAATATTTTTATTAAAATTAAAGTCTTACTAAATGCACTATACACAGTAACATCAAAGTCTATATGCTTATTACCAATAAATCTCCGCGATCTTTTAAATTCAAATAAAAATGGCAAAGACAATGTTCGAACAAATTATAATAAACGCGTACCAGTATTTGGAGTGGAACGAGTATCAGTATGAAAATTAGATACTATCAACAATCGTAGATAGTAACCTAGATATCGTTTAATCCAGCCAACCGCAGACGGCATTGCTTTGTGTATAGGAAACGACGGACAAGAATATTTATATCACTAATAATATAATGTACCTTAATATACTTCAGTACAAGTGTAGTGAATGAACCGAAGTTAAGCAAAAAGACCTTGTATAGAGGGTGGAAGTAATTAGCGAAGTAAAACAAAAGATAGGGCGGTGACGATGGCGTTTAAGAAACTCCCATCACTTTCGGCCTTTATTAACGACGCAAGCGCAAGTGACTTAATTGCCTTCTAATGAGCTGAAAGTTAATTGTCAGATGAGGTTTTTGTTGAAAATTTTTGTTCCTACTAAGTAAAATCCACCATGACTATGTAATACTTAGAAAATGGTCAAAGTGACAAATCACTAAAATATAACTTTAAAAAATATTTCAACTGAAACACAATAGTTTTATTGTTTGATTTAAAAATGAAACTAATCCGATTATTGTGTAATTTCAAAGAAGTTATGTTATAATGAGCACGGTTTCAATGACGAGAGCTTTGAATTAAGACTTTACAAACGAGCCATTGAATATGTTTTACTGGCTTTCGTTTCTAATGAAAAACGACATTTTATTGTTGCGCTCGCGTTTTCACTTATTTGATCAATGGAGCTGCCCGCGGATTAGCAGAATTCCCATGCAATTGTATCGTGTTTTGCCATTATAAAGACAATGTCGCAGAAATCTCAAACGTGCTTATGTCAGAACTAACCAAATTAAACAAATCTTCTCTCTTCTGATACGTGTCCTGAAATTTAATAGTCCAATCAAAGAAACAAGGTAATAGGCACATTGACCAAACAATCGTATTCGTATTGCGAAGTTCATGGTTTCAAACGGAGTTTTTGCACTTTAGCTTATAAACGTGTTTGGTTTAAACATGACATAGGTACTGACTATTTTTGTAAATATTTTTTTGTTGTTGTAGTTCATACTAAATCAAGTCATGCTTTCATTTTGTACTCGTAATCGTTATTAAACTTATGACAGTGCTTATGCATGCAATATAACGTACCTATATATTACGAGTTTGACATAATTTGTAATAAGCAAATTACATTATAATGATATAATGTATTCATAATGGACGGTCGCATTCGATTAGATGCCATATAAGGGGGCCCGCTTATCACTCTGAATACGTAATTATTACGGGCAGCTACTGAGGCCGTTAATGCTATTGATTACGAGCGTAGGAGTACACTTGCGCACCACATTGTGACGTATCGATTAGGTGATCCGATGAAGAGCGACACAGGCTCAAGGTTACGCCACATCACTTTCTCCGCGGACCACAGTTCGTTGCTCTCCGAATTCTGCATCTTGGCATCAATGGTTACCTCGCCCAAGTTCGCACTACGAAACCGCTCCGAGCCAAACTACGCTCAAACCGCAAGACAATAACATCGAAATCCCATCGCGGAACCTCTGAGATGCTATCCGTTGACGTTTACGTTCAATGCCCGTGTTAATGGTACCGAGAAACGTAACGTGGCCCACTTTCTCTTTTAAGCACACGCGGTCCCTCTTCTACGCGCGGGCTCCTAAGCCGCAAGAGAGAGATGACAGCGCTAAAGATGTTTCGTCGTGGAAGCTGAGCAGCTCGCTTTCTTCGCCGCACTTGGCATTGGAAGTGCACAAAATCCGGTAACTTTCGTTGGCGGCGTGCGATTGTCGCAGTGAGGCGGCGGTGGGCGGGCGCGGGCGCAGGTCACGCGGTACAATTACCAGATTTTTCATTTATTGCGTAACTGCTGCCAATTTAAGAATTCGGTAACTGAAAGTGTTGGTCGCTGACCTGAGAGTCTTTTGTTAATAGATTTATCAATGGCTCTTTAACATTGAATTCGTATCAACCTAACAACAATGTTTAGTGTGATCCTAAAGTTACTTGTCTCACTGGCTACTAAATCATTTTATTTCAGGTCAAACGTCACGGGTTTTTAGATAAAAATATCTCTGAATATGCACAGTGGCTAAAACGACATACATCATGTCAGACGTCAAAGATAAATCTTACTCTGTTAAACGAGAATTTTATCAATGAGAGTTATCTCGGTGAGCCGCGGCGGAATGGCATTTGCTTTACAACTGGAAGATAAATAGTGTTCTAATAACTGCCTACTAATTCTACCTACTGAAATACTTAATGAAACACATTTTGCGCGCATCATTAATCATTATTACTATAATACTTGACCATTAGGGTCAATTGCGCAATGATTGAGCTTTGTATTCATTCATTATTGCTAGATTAATGTTGTAGCGTAGTTGAATTTTAGCTTTTTTAAATATAATTAAAACTTTGTACAAAACCCATACAAAAGACATCAACGAGTTAACAAACCCTGATAATTGTAATCAGATTCGAACGATACAAAGTTATCAACGTTAATCGCTATAAAATTGCTTAATAAGGCAATACAACACATTTTATCAGGGCATGAAATCAATATCGAGCCTACCGGCTTCCTAAAGCTAACACAGTAACGACTCGCGCGCAGGAAGGAATATATTCCTCGGCCACCTAATTTGCACTTAAGGCGCGACGTATCACGTATCAGCCCGTCACACTACCAATACCAGTCTGGCTTTCCACCTAGAGACGGGTTTACGGTCTCACGAAGCTGTCACATCAACTTTTCCCCCTAATGATTGGTGCTACTGTGTCCTAAGCCACTTGCCACTTGTCACAATAAGTCTATAGACAACCGACAACTGCCCTGTTCCGCTTTTTACTGCTAATCTCGACACCCAAACAAGGCATCTTTGTAAAGCACTCGTAATTAAACGAAGGAAACGGAAATAAAGACATTACGTCCAGTTTTTATTGTTGTGAGTTATACAACTTTTTAATTTTCACTCTGGTAAAAGTGTTAAGGTAGTACTTACAGGAAACATAAAACGTAATAGTTGAGGTAGGATGTAATGGGATAATAAAATTTTATCTCTAAATGCATTTAAGCCATTCACACTTCTAAGGCGGAACATGTAATGTTCTGATTTAGATAAGATAGTTATGATGTATTATGTAAGATAGATATACAAGTAGAAATTGGTAGTGGGCGTTACAAATCTACAGCTTACTTGTGCTCAAGGAAACTATAAGCATACCTAAATTGCTTAGTTAGTTCTTACTGGGTGCAATCCCTTTTCTCATTAGCCACATAATGTCATCAATGTACCCAAATGTGCTAATTATTATGTATAAACTGTATTCTACAAAGTCATGATAAGTTATGAGTCGCATCATCTGAGATAAAATTTGGTTCCTACGATTGATCTGACTATTCTAAGCTCAAATCATCTTCATGATCTTACTGCCTGAACACAAAAACTATCCGCGATATCATCTTGTCGTTTTACGGTTTATTGAACTTAAATTGCTTTATAATTTAGCCCCACTAACCAAGCAAGGTGCTAAGTCGGTGATGGTGTTAACCGCGGCGCCGCTACGGCTGCTCCAGATACGTCAGCCAGCATACGGCTCACCCAGCCCCGACGCTGATGATGACAACCGAAAGCAGCCCGCGATATTGCTATCAATAATAACCCTGTTAGGGCGACCTATATCAACCTCATTTGCTTGTTAAACTTGACCAACAAACTCATACAGCGAAATGAAATTGCATTCATAACTTTCTAACGTCGATCTATGAAAGTTATTCGTTAGTTCGTTAGTACCTCTAGATCAAATAGACGTCGATTTAACTAGCGTAGTTACATTTTATGTAGTTAGAGCATTATAAATGTATTAGCGATCTGCTTTTTATCTAAATATCTTCTCTAAATTATAATTTAGTATGATCACTATAGTGATCATCACTTACGTCAAAATCATGCCAGTTATTTGAAGTAATTGACTCCGCAGCCGCTTACTCAAAACAAAATAATGACATTGTAGACTGAAAAATTTCCGCAATCAGTTAAATATTATCTACACAGATATCTACGAGTATGCTATATCACCTAAAGCGTAATGGGTACTCATAATTTCTTATACACGTTTAAGGCCGTCTTATTCCGTCAAATTATCTCATAAGCCCCGCCCCCTTGTTAAAAGTGCGGGGCGCTTCCCCCACCAGCACCCCCGCACAAAACTTTTTCTGTCAACTTTGTCTTACAAATCTCGTGTATAATTAAGCCATCTAGTGTTTATTTAAGGAACAAAATTTTCTTGAATAAGATACTTCATGCGCTTTTGTAAGTAACATACCCACGCCATCTAGCAGAACCCCTAAGAACTTTTACAAAATGGTTTCTTTAGTACACCATACATGCTTTTTAGTCTAAACGTTTATCGAAAGAACAAGGAACGCAAAGAGTGGCATTTCATTCTCACACGACTGGTCAGCACTTTATGCCAGCAACCTGTAACCATTATAAAAACAAGAAAGAATATCCGATAACATTTATAATATTCTTTATTGCACTTATAAGATGTACAGAAAATAGGTACAAGAAGTCACAATGTGAACAAAGGTGGGCTTATCCCTAAAAGATACCTCTTCCAGCCAACCCATAGGTGTAGGAAATGTAATGTAATAACATTTAGGTGGTTTATATTAAGATCCTTTTTGTCGACATAGTTATAGTCTCACTACTATCTTCCATCAGTCTTCCAATTGATGATGACTGAAGACCATTACAGATATGGCACTTCAAATTTAGGGTTCCGTACAAACCAGTAGGTATATAAGTCAAAGTTCACCCATCACGAGAATTTTGTCATGGTTTTTTTTACACACTGAAATTCATAACATTTCAAATCATCATCATCATTCTCTTGCCCTGTTCCCAGTTTATCTAGGGTCTGCGCAGTATGTTTCACGCTTCCGTTTAACATTACAAATATGGAAAGCTAAATTAAAGACAAAGGTTTCTTTATCGTTTCAGTAATCCTTTAATAATATCAAAGTTTTTTATTTACTAGTCGTCTCCCGCGACGTCGCCCGCGTATATTTTGGATGTCCCGTGAAATGGTTCAAGTAAATTAATCACCCACACCACGCTTAAAATACTCGCTTAATATCAGCCTGAACTATAAAAATGACTTGACTATCATGTGTTAGAAAGTAAGAAAATAGTAAGGCAAAAGTAGTTAGTAGTAATCTCTCATTTAGATGCAATACTTTTTTCGGCGAAGTTCACTATCAAATATACTGAGCATTGAACTTGGCTATCATTTTTCACATTGATGTTTTTGTTGGGATATCATAACTTTTTATAGAAATATTTATTTGCTTATTCATAAATCATTAATACATATTTTGTGCAAGCATCCATCCACTTAATTATAACGGTTTCAGACCCTACAATTAAAAAACTTTCTTTTGTTTTCAGATTTTTTCCTTCGCTTACACATTATTACTACTAGCTAGATGCCATATTTCAACTGTCTAGGTTTGTTAATTAGAGCTCCGCACCCACACAATTACTTTGATAAACCATATATGGTTTTGCCATGTTTGACTTTTTGTAGTCTAGCTTATAGACCTTTTTTACTATAAAACTGTAATTTGGCATGGGTTTCTTTATATCCTAATCACACCGCCTAAAATATGTATTTTAAAATATTTTTGAGACACCTCCCTACAAGGAATGAATTATGATGAGCATGAGTTCCTACACCGAAAGGGCAACACCAGGGTTTATCTCATGAATCGTGATAGTAAGACAGTTGAAATTTTCAGGAAGGATGTATTCATGTTGCCGTTGAAAAAACAAAAACTTAAAAAACAGTTTTTTTTCAGGTTGCTCTCATACAACTTATCTACTCTGATAATGATAATAATGAGGGGCTGCCCCATTATTAGGACTTCATATCTTTTGTATGGGACTCCCTGACAACAGATATGATGTTTATGCCATTTTCATAGATAATGGTACGGAACCCTTCGTGACCCCGAAGCGCCATTTGGCGCTAACTACAAGATTAATAGAATTATTATGTGTCACAAACACCAAAGTTGTTTTGGATATTCAGTAACAGCAATTTGAGGAACGGTTATAAAAATAAAATTAAGACAGTCTCCACACATTTTCGACAGAACAAAATTGAAAAAATTATTCAGATTTGACATTTCTGAATGCAAATATAATTGGATTATACTGAGTAATCTCCATGTTCGTCGCTCAAGTCCATGTCACCAAATAAGAGATAGATAGTCAATGCATTATTACTACACGATTCAGAAAATGTGTACGTACGTACGTAAATAACATGGAAACCTGAGTTCCATACACGAAGAGAGCTAGACCGACCTTAACTTAACCTCCAATGTTTGTATTTTGTCACAGGAGTCTAGATGTAAATAAATAAATAAAATTAATATAGACCTATCACCTAATAATTTTCTCCCTCCCTCAAATTCATATAATATTTTCTCGTCTCCAATATACTAGAGTCACCAGGGCACAGCTTTAGCATTTGAGATTACTGCTAAACCTACAGTTATGGTTTAGCTCTGATTTTTCCAAATAGAGAAAATGTTCAAAACTACAATAATTTGACATGAGTGTTTTATGCTTTTTGTTTATATTGTTACTATAGAAACGGATTCATCTCTACGATTGGTACAAAAATATAGTTCATTTATTCACAACAATTATATATGTCGCTACAGCCTTTCTCTTTTTATTTTGCTTAACACGTAGAGGTTGGGGGTTCCATCCTCATGGCATTGAGGAGATTTATCCGCATGGTGATGATGTTTTTGATACTAATTTTCTTTTTGAAATTTATTTTCATTGTTATGTAGTTTTTTTAATAGGATTTGCTACTTTAAAAAAAAAACTAAAAATTTAATTAGTTTTTATTTTTATTTTTTTTATTTTAAATGTTAAAATGTCCAAAAATTAAAATAAATACTTATTTCGTTTTCTAAAAAAATATTGTGACTATGTAGAAAAATATTCATGATACCCCCGATTTGAACTCGCGACCTTTGATTAGTATAAGACTGGTGCTGATCCAACTGAGCGTGACGCGGCGCGGCGAAATTAGCTATTATTAGTTCTTAGGTGTTTTACGTAATTAAGTACGCAAATAAAATTGCAAAAATTGACATAGGTCCAGCGTTCGCAGTGGCGTCAAGGGGAATGAGGAAATGGTATCTCGTGCTTGTCATTTGAATAAAAAGATAGCGCTATTTCTGCTTGCATGTATAGAACAGAGATGACACGACGATCAACTGTTGCGTCAAAGTCGTTGCGCGAATCACCATCGTCACAAGTGTGAGAATCACTAAATCAGTGTTTTATGAATGAAAATGTTAATAAAACTGGAAAAAAACGATTGGACGCCCTAAACATCTTTGGTGTCTAAAGTAATCTTAAAAAGACAATTGGAAGAATTTGCTGCTTGTAAGAAAGAATACAGACTAATGAAAAAAATGGACCTTTCTTTGCCTGAACATAACACCGATAAAAACTAAAAAAAAATCATTTGATTCATAGCTGAGATCTCACTTATGTGGTCAAAATGTATATTCTTATAATCCTCTGTTCCTCACATCTGTGTAGCTTGAGCAAATCAAGATCAAAAAAGTCGAAATAGGTCAAATAAAGTGTTTTTAGATATTTCGTTATTCTGATCTAAATAACAAACATTTTGAAATCATTTTAACATGTATATGTGTAGAATGGAATTACCTACTAAAATATGTGATTTTCATAAATATAAGTCCAATAATTTGAAAACTACATAGAAAATACGAAAAAAAAGGGGCCCAATTATTGTCGAGCAAATGAGGCATTTATTATCGAGCAAAGTAATTACAATCGTGTTTCCAACCACAATCCAGCTTTCTAGTAATCTTCTTCTATAACATATATAGATTCGAGATTTAAATAATTAGTGTTTCCATGTTTAAACTCAATCGAAACATCGTAAAAATGGAATATCTGGCCCTTAATTACGTGCTTATACGTTTGAATATTCACACAATTGTAACAACGATTACCATTCTTGTTTAACTCAAAATCCTTGTTCACTTCCACCTAAGATACGCTTGGCTCTCTCTATAGATTAAGCATGCTGTAAATAAATCAATCGACACACGTGCTTAATAATAATTTATGTTATACGAGTTTAATGCTATCGAAGGTACTACCTACCTTCCTACCTTCTTGTAACTATGAATACGGAGGCTCGTATAGCGCAAATGAAAGTAAGTGTGATTTATTAAGCCTATATAAATTCTACGACCATGCGAGCTCATAAATTAGATATTTATTGCCACATGATAAAATATAAAAAGTTGTAGAGATATTAATTTTCGCCATTGAAATTTTAACTTTAGTTATTACTCCGTATTTCGTGAAGGGAATAATGTAAAGTCTTATAAAAGTAATGAAACACTTTACATATAAAATGGAAAACTAGCTCACATGGATTTTTTATTATTACAGCTTTCATTGTTCCAGTAAAACAAGCATAGGCTGGTGAAGCCACAGAGCGTTACAAACGGACAAGCAGACATTTTCACTAGTGCTTCAGTAATCGGATAGGATGGATAAATTATGCGTTCCAATAAACTGATCAAGCCACAACAGGAGTAGCACAAACGTGCTTTGCGGTCAAACTTATTCTAATTAGGACTATGCGATGGAGATACCATAGTTATGCTAGTAAGTACTTTACATTGTAATAATTTATTATAGTTAAAATCCTTTTGTATCCTATACATCGTTATACTAACACGGAAGGTAGAGTGAAAAAATTATGTAAACATAAAATTTTACAATACTGCGCCCCACGTTATGTAATTTATTATAATAAAGTGTATCTTTAGAATCTATTTATCTATCATCTATTCTATAATCTCTAATTCTAATAATTAATTAATAACTAATTAATTCGGATCTATGATAGAATCTATTTATTTATTTATTTATCTATCTTATCTATCTATCTATTTAGGTATTTAACACAGTAATAAACCACTTGTTTCTGTTTAAATCCTAATCAACAAAAGCTGCTGGAAATTTCCTTTTTTATCTTTACATTGCAAAGTATGCATAAGTATTTATGATTACCGTAGCAGCATGGTTCTAAAGTAAAGCAACCATAATTATGTAAATGTCAACGTATGCAAAGCTACACCGGAGTTTCCGCGTGCCGTAGAAACCGGCCTAGTTTTCTATGAAAATTACCTTATTTACATACTATAAACTACCATACAGTAGCCAATAATGACACCGACCGATTGATTTACTCATTTTAATAAACAGGTACAACATATTTGGACATGAAATAAATGAACTTGAGAATATCTTATTATATTGCTATTAAGTGTTTGCACATGTTAAAGATAGGTGCTTCATTGGCCGGAAACTTCCTAATTTCAGTGAATTAGGAATTGTGTCAGTAGACAGTAAAATAAAAAAGTAACACAGTAGCTGGGCCCACGTATTTCCCAGCATTTCCAATCTGGTCTAGCCGGCAGAGAGAGCTTCACACTTTTCACTGATACCACTATCGCAGCGGGCTATCGAAATACGATGCCGTTAACGCGAAGACTAAATCTATGATAATGAAAACATCCACGAGAGATAGTTCTGGTTGAATTAATTAATGTCGTCTGGAAAATTTAAACGAGTTGCAGTGCCCTCAAAATCGCGTGTTTAATTTATTTGTTTGCGTCGCTTCAACTATATATTCATACTTAATTTATGCATGCTCATAATGACAAGTTTTCTGGAAGTTTATAATTTTCTTAAAATTTTTTTGAATCCGAAAAACAACGGCAGTTTCCGGAATAACATTGTTATATCATAACGCGTCCCACGTATGTGTGTCTGTATGTCGTTTGCACTGTAATGTATGCGGCGACCTATTGCTGGTTTGCGCCGGTAGCATAAAATTACGTGTTTTAGGTGAGCTGCATGTAAACTTTGCCTATCTGCGCGTCGCATGCGT
The DNA here is from genome assembly GCA_963584085.1 of Pyrausta aurata. Lineage (NCBI taxonomy): Eukaryota > Metazoa > Arthropoda > Insecta > Lepidoptera > Crambidae > Pyrausta > Pyrausta aurata. The sequence continues at coordinate 10,100,796 of OY757252.1, read as the reverse complement.
CGGGCAGCCCTAATGGCATATGCTGATCATGACGATTATACCAGCAGTAAGGCTGTTCCACTTATTAACGCATACTTGGTCAATGGGTTTGATTGCTACAACATCCTTACTACTACTTTATCGGCCTGTAGCTGGTGATTTGGTGCTAAGATCGCGCGTTGGCTTTTCATCTATAAAATTAACATGTTTTATTGGCTGTCTACACTAAGCATCTAGAATTATTCGTTTGTTCTTGTCGAGATAATGATGCCGGGTAAGACTGGTTTCAGAAATTCAGATTACTGAGACTTTAACATTATCATTAACATTTCATAAAGCTACAAGTGCGCTTGATTCATCTCACGGTTCTGTATATTCAAAGAAGTGTAACCGAAATTATGTCAATAGCCCAGCTTCTTAAAAAAAAGTCGATGTCGTCTCGTGACGGGATAATCACCGCATGAAATCTCCGCGCAGGCGGCGAGCGTGAAACGTGAGATACGCGCGAGGATGCGCCCGCGCAGAGAAAGTTACGGGCCCAAGGACGAGGGCAAAGCTCCCGATATTGCGCAACCGTGGGATAATTGATGGGGGCTGCCCTCGTATTGTGGCCATGAGTTTGTAACGCTTAGGACACAGACAGGATTCGAGGTCTTTGAAAGGTATTATAAAGTGTTCTAGTTTCCGTAATGTTTCTGTATCGCTGCTGTTTATTTGTTAATTATTTGAGCTAAAAGAATCACGATTTTGCAATGTGTTTTGGGCAGTTTTAACACGTTCCGGGACAGTGCCCGCCTACAGGCGTGAAAACAATAAAACATCTATTGTGTCTGGAGTAGTGTCCCGGAACGTGTTAATAAACCGATGTATGGTCGCCGTAATTACGAGGATTTGTTTGTAAGTAAATGAACACTGGGTGGATATTACTAGTTGGTACTATCGTATATTTGGTAGGTACATCTGTCGTCTGGGAAATTATTTCAATCATGGTGACCCTACTCGCGATTGTTTCGAAACCGGCGTGGTCTGTCCGGGTTCACAAAGCGGATGCCGAGTCAAGGACGATGATTCGACCATCATCATCAGCCCCGAGCAATCATCGCTTTCACTCCGGGGGCAGCGGGGTTCAATGGCAACTGACGGCCCTTTTTTGTAAACATCTTGTGATTACGTTACGGACACGGTGCATGAGTCCAATTTGGGTATGGTTTTCAAAACCCTGATTGCTGTACAAACAGAAAAAGTTTGGATCGTGATTTTGATATCTGACACTGTTATCTTGAAGTGATTTATTTGAAATTGATTTATTACTAATGCAATCGAAATCCATCTACACAAATTAATTTATTCATAGCGTCTGGCGGATTATTTTTGCATATCTGCAATGTTCAATGCTTTAATTTTAGAATCATGTGTTTATATCTCATCTGTTTTGCATATTTTTGTCACATTAAAAAAGCAGAACTGTCGTGTCATGATCCTTTAGCTTTCTCAAACGCTGCGCAGCGCGTGCCCACTTCTTACAACAGTTACGCAACCCATGTTTCGGCAGCGCGAGTAATTACCGCAGAGAAAGTCGATACATTTCGCCGAGAATGATCGAGTGAACACAAACTATACCTCGTTTCCGTCTTTTAACGAGCTAACATTGCACAATTTGATACATGAGAATTGAAATTGCATAATGATAAGTGAAAATCTTAGAGCGGACCAAAATTAATTGGTCGGCAATAAATTATAAAGCGTAAACCTTTCTAAATGTGATATGGAGAGTCTATAATTTGGGCTTGTTAACATTTACTGTGCGAGTACATATTTTTTTAAATTATATTCTAACAGCAAAATAATTATTTAATTTAACTCCTGGAGTTGAGTAAAAAATGTTGTACTTACGAAAACGTTATCTCGGTGACATATATTTGTAGATTGTTCGGATTTTGAAAACCTGAAACAAGAGATAAGGATTGTGTTATAGGACCATTAACACTACTTGCTTACACACTAAAACACCCGCATTATGGTTAAAACATTACACAATGCTAGCAACGTAGTATACAATTATGTGAACTATTTATTTGGCATGATTGAATAACGTTGCCCAAAAAATGAATAATGAGAAGTTCATAAAACTCAAATTTTGCTGTTTTCTCAAGGTTTGACAAAAGTTTCATCTGCATCTTTGAAATTAATAACTGCAACTGCTAAAATCAATCGCGTTATGTTTAACGGCAACATGATTTTTTCGCAAGTTGTAAAAAATAAAATTCACAAATAAAAGCAAGAGTGAGTTGCAGATCGAGGCTGCGACACACCTCACCCAAATACCAACATTAGTATGCTGAAAACAATACGGCTCATTGGCGCGAAGAAAACCAGCACCCGCTGTTTTGGACATTTTTCATCCGTGAGTCACTCGTGCTACTTAGGTCCGAGCCAAGACTCAAGTAAACATTAGATCAAGCAAGATATTGAAAACTCATTTAATAAATTGATCCTACAATGTTGTTTAGATAGTCTGTTAAAACTAGCTATTTAGCTAGCGTGCTATACGACGAATTCGTAGTTATTTAGTCTGTGTTAATTAGTCCGAGTGTTTCGTAGCAGAGTGCTACGAGTCTACGTCGTAGCATTATAATTGTCAATAACTTTACTAATGCAGTGAACGACCTTATTAATTTTAACGACACCTGCTGCTAAAGGCTAAAGATTAACTAGAGTCTCTTTTGGCAACCTGCCTTTGTCTGGTTATTAGCTGTTACAATTGTTTATCGTTACGCATCAAAATTTCTTCCGCGTACGAAGTGAGACATTAGGTACTATTGTGCCATTGTTTCCTTTTATGATGTCACAAACATAATAATTCTATTACCGTAGTGAGCTATCTGTGTCTTGTATATTGTTGCGGTGAAATCGTCCTTGCAACAATGAGGTTGGCGTACAATGGGCTATTTTAGCGATAAGCCTTCCCGTGAGCTGCGGAAACTCGCGAAAGTGAAAGCTTTGTGGCGGAAAATTTTTGTGCTACACTTGTAATAGACCGGGTGTCGGGAGATCTGTTTATTGATAAGCGTAATTGAATAGAATGTTTGCTGTGTGAACTAAGATATGGACGTTATTAAGCCCGGTATGTGTTATTTTTTATTTTTGAACAGTATTTAGATGCTGTATAGAAATATTTTAAATATATTAAAAGTCTTTTTTTCTCTGCCTACCCTGTTACAGTAATAAATCTTTTTAGTCTATCCTTTTTAAACCATCATAAATCAGCATAAAGGTAAAAAATACATTGACGTTTTAGAAGTTTATTTTCTCAAAAGAATTACAGTTTGATTCGCTGCTGAGAAATTCAATTTCTTGAATTTATAATTAATGCCATGCACTGCTATGTTATTTTACACAACCAGGGGCTTAATTTTTTAATCACACACCTCAGTAAGGCATGTGATTTTCGTTAAATAATGTTTGATTTTCAACTGAAAACCGGATAAAATCCACACAAGAGTAATAAAAAAAGATGACTCCATTTAGTAAGTACTCGTGTAAATTTTTCACGTGATTTTCGTTGATTTTTCATTGATTTTCGAATGAAAAATCACTCGTAATATTGACGCGAGTGATTCAAAAATAGAGTTCCAGTTAATAGCTCGCTGAGTATCGATCTCATACCTACCCGAACAAGTAAGTCCACATGCTTTGAAATGGAAAAAACTAACAAGTGATCCAAGGATGGAAGACATGTCTTGTACATACTCGTAAATACGAGATGAAAGTGGTGAAATCACAAGACCGCCCGCGAGAAATCGACGCCGTAATAAATAATGCACTAGATCGATGCCAAAGCGAGCCCTTTAATCGTGTAACTGGTTCCGTGCACATATTTTGACAGATACTATCGGACACTGAAGATCCGCATCGTTAACTACACTACCTACGCCCAAAGGTACTTAAGCTCGTTTTACAATGTAATTACCGTCTGCGAGATTAAACGATATCAATTTATGTTATCCGACAATTAATCAATCAAATTGATGGGAACGCTCGAGATACGTTTTATTCTAAGTGGTTTCAGTATCTAATTAGAGATTTCTATGCGTGACTTATTATGCATCACATCATACAAACGTCTTTTTGCCATTGTTTTATATGATAAAGAGTAGCAATTGAAAACTATTACGGGTGAACGTTAGGGACTTATTTTATTTCATTTTATTTTATTTTTAAGGCTGCTGTCACCTACCTTCTAACAAAGTTCAAATGCAGTTTTCTCCCCAAAAATGACTAAACTGACTACTTTTTTTGAATGAATTGTGTAGAAATGAACTATCTCCATAAGATATCGACTCTGAATTTTTGATTCAATCTTTAAAATGCCTGTAATTTGCAATCATAGAAGCCAAATTGACGGTTTTTCTGGTGATCTTTTCTAGATCAGTTGTTGACATCAGCTATCGAAATAACATAAACTTGAAGGGAATTACGTTCGTATGCAAGGTGTCGACTCTGTTTTTTTTATTTATCGCTCTGGTTATTCCAAATGAAGACAAAATTGAAACCATGTTTTGGCATAAAATACGCACTTAAAGACAGGCGATTATCTCTGAGATACATTGCACTTATTCTGTGTTATTTGATAAAACAATGTTATAGAGGTTCCTATCTTTGACTAAGCATGTAAATTCTTGATTTTATCTTGTGCAATATATTCAAAATAACTTACTAAAGTAACCTATAAATTTGAGATTTGGAGCTGTCACGAACATTCATCTTCGATCGAAATTTGACAGACAGCGCCGAGCGCTCGGAGGGGAAGGGTGTGTCGCTCGTTGTCTTCGCTGCTAGTCTTTTATTTCGTGTATGATACTCATTCCAAATTTGAAAATATCACGCTTTGCACAATTTTTATACGGTTACCAATTCGCTTTGAGGCTTTATGCAACAGGCATAAAGCCACATAGTGCATTCCACATCGTCGATGGTCTCTAATTATAACAAAAAAGTATTCGTTCTTTTGTATCGATTTGTAGTTGTATTTAAATGATTAATCAATGTTAAGTAAACTTGCATAGAAAGGAATCCTTATTAATACTATAAACAAGAAAGATTTGCATATATGGCGACTATTTCAAGAGGTTCATGAGTTAAAACAAAGATATTTTATCATTATATCATACATTGTGTATTTTCGAAAGTTGATCAAACAAAATGTGCACATACTAGGACCAAAATTATCGACAAAAATAATAATAATAATAAATTCTCCACAAAATAAAATTGTGGTACATGATGAGAAAACTGTTTCTATCACCAAACAGTTAAATGTCAATTTTAGACAAATACTAAATTAATTAGGTCAAAAATAGGCAATAGTACCAAGATAGTATAAGATCAGATTTGATTAAAAAAATCAACAATTCACACACGAAAATAAAGAAAGTATTGATTTATTTCTTAACTAAAATAATTACAGGTATTTAACGTGAAAATAGAAAAAAACCCTAACAATATACACGGTCCTAGTCCAATGTTAACAGAGCGCACGCCAACGGCCAAAAGAGGGCGCTCACTGGTCTGCTTCGGTTTATATAGGCCCATAGTGTTGCCGTTACTCCGGGGTTGCTAACACTTCTTTATAGTTTAACAACGGAAGACCGATTTTCATGATATGTATTTACTTTGTTGAATTGGTATATACCTCTTACCCCTTAAGTTATTATGAAACGGAGCTGAGGCGCGCTGAGGCTCGATACGAAACACAGTTTACGGGGCCACTAGTACATCCATAAAAACTGGCAACGGGTAAAATGGACTCACGTTCCGTACGGGATAACTGAGTAATGAATGTACATTTTATGATATTGTGTGTCTGCTGGCGAATAGTTATTATTTAACCGATTTCAAAAGGAGGAGGTTATCAATTAGATTGTATGTTATTTTTTGTATGTATATCATCCTCATATCTCAGTCATTTGTTGACAGATAAGATATTTTTTTCATTTTCTTATAGGGTTTAACTTTTAATTGGTCCCATTGTGGCCAAATCCGGAACTGATGATGAGGTCTTGGTGTAATCGAGGGAAACCCTTAAATCTAAAAGACGTGTATAGTGTTTTTGTACTAGTATTTCAATGTTGACGTGTCTTTACGTCTGATAGTCACTATTTTGTAGAACTGAGCTGATAGTGGAACTCCTTAATGATTAGGAGTTCAGTGATTATGACGCCGGAACTAATGTAAGGTACTTTGTAGCTTATTAAAGAGCAGAGTCAAAAGGTGAAACCCCCTCCCCTCGATTTTAATCACTAACAATTTGCAAATAAAATAACTTAAACCGACTTCAAAAACAAAATACACTAAAAAGTCTTAAATAATTTCTTAAAAGGACTCCATTCCAAGGACAAGGTTTGCCTAAAATAGAGCCCTTTCAAGAGTTTATTTAAGAATTTTTGGTGACTTTTGTTTTTGAAGTCGGTTTTGTTGAAATAGTATGGCGGTGAAGTGATCATTAACCCAACAAAATTAAAGACAAATAAGGGCTTTTGTTTTTAGTATTTGACTTTAAGTAGTAAACATTCGTGCTTTGGATTTTGAATTAGAATAAGCGGACGACAAAAAGTAAAAGGACAGCTGTCTTTCTTTATATGGACCGTATAGAGGCGTTATTTAGTTCCACAATCTTTGATACGTACTTGTACGTACGTACCATTGGTCGTTGGCGTCAATTCTATACTGTGTGGGACTTGTTCATGGCATTAATTCCATACGCTAGTAACAGTATTTCAATGGTTTAAACCTAAATAAATAGGGCAATATTTTGCTTAGTTAACATGACTTTTCTTACTGGGTACTGATTGCACCAGTGACTTTCACAACCACATCCTAACTATAAACTTGTATAATTTAGTTTCATGGGATGTGTATGTAGTTTATATGACCTGTATTCAAATTGTACGCAAATGCCATGAAGTTCTATGGTTCTATTCAAGTCCACATTCATATAATATTTCATTATTGAAAAATTTATTAAAACAAAAAAATAAATAAAAATGATGTTATTTATCATCTGTTATACATTAAATACTTGAAATCTTGATCTAAAGCTTCTTAACTACATTTTCTGAATGACAGCTATAGTAACTTGTCACATTTTTCATATATCAAAATACAAATCATATCAAAGAACAGCGTCACACTAAAAGGTATGTTTGTGTTAATAAATCCTCATAGCACCCAGTTGGTGTGACACGTGGTAGATCAAGCGCAGAACCAACGGCAGCATCCACCAATAAACCTTAGTCCCCGTTTCTCATGGAGTTCACATTCGTAAAAAAATACCTATTCTCAGAGTCACGATTTGGGTGAAGACATAAAGAGGCAGATAACTGGTACCGACCTGAACCGACTGACTAGTGATGTGCCAAGTCATCTTTTTTTGATCTCGAAATATTTTAGAAATTCGTTACAAAAATCCAAATAAGGACCGACTGACATTAGAATGTTTTTTAAAACAAGATTAAAATCAGGACTTGAGTCGGAAGAATCTCTGTTAAGCATTTCAATTCCATGAAATAGCCAACACGGCAAATCACTGGTTAGTCGGTGCAGGTCGGTACGTGTTACCCGCCTCGTTATGTCTTCACCCTTTGGATGCATTTCGTTTCTTCCCATGGTATAAGTTTTTTACGTTATTATAAACTGTACGTTTGTGTTTAAATCTGTGAATTTAGTTATTGAATTACCAAAAGGAAAATGTTTGCGAAAGGAATTGACGCGAGCCCTGATTCCGAACTGTATTCGCGAAGGTATTTTAAATACAAAATAAACTGGTATAACATTAATTTATCATATCGACTTTTACATGACCATCATTTTCTATGTTCATCATACGCATAGCCTACTACCTAGAGATAAAGTATCAAAATTGTTTAGTTACAGTTAACATTTTTTTGTGTCCCGGACATATAAAAGCGCACACACACATTGATAAATTCGGTAAAATCTGAGAATCTCCAGACTGTCAATTCACTCTTAAAGGCACAGTAACAATCAAACAACCGAAATATTACATTTAGAAAAACAATCAAACATAATGAGACAATTGCCGGTCGAGTGACCTTAAAAAACTATGCACAACATAACAATATCATTATTGAACTAAAATATCTAGGAGAAAGACGTTGGCTGTAGACTTCTTAAGTTATTGATTGAACAAGTTAAACACTTCTCAGTAAAAGAGTTAATTTATGCTTATGTTAGAAAAGAAATAACTCTAATATTAAATATATTGCCTAAACTTAGTGAAGTTAGTTGCCGTACTATAAACCTTTCAGAGAATTCCGTCCTTGATTTACAGTCAACTGTCTTCGGGTAAAGTTATAGAGAATATCTTATCTCATATTCTAAATTAATCTTGTCGTTTATCTCTGCACCACATCCGCCTCACCTCAGAGCGTGGAAGACATTTGCCGTAACTTCTAAACATATTTGGAGCACAATAATTTGAGTTACTTTCTCTTACCTACGTTGTTAAATATAATTCATAAAAATTTATACATGTCCACAATATTACTGTCCAATTAGCACTTTCCGTTTCTTTTGTGATATAAAACAATAGCTAGTCACGATCGTTTGGAGCTGGTATTATGCAAACTACATGCACAAGTTTCTGTCAGTCATTGCTTTCTCGTGAATATGAGATTAATATTTCACTATAAGCCTGTCGAGTTGCGCCCTGACTGAGGTTGAAAGATGAAATATAAGTTTATGTTCCATTTGCGGCGGGCATTAGATGGCGAGCAAATCTGCCGGCTGTCAAGGGAGAAACTTTCAAGTGTCTCCGATAGGAGTGCAACAAAAGTGAAATCAAGCCAATTTCCCCGCGGCTAGACGGGAGCGCATAAGGGCGCTATCGCTATGCGGGTGCAGCTTATTTGCCAAAGATCGGTCTATGGTTGTGACATTTATGTTCATAAAGCTAAAATTTTTATAGGTTCCATGCAGCGATGTACGAATATATTTAGATAACGGGCGTACACTACTTACGTACGTTTTTTTACGACAATCGACGAAGATGCTCTACAAATGTAACGATAGTTTACAATCAGAATACCAATGACTTTTTGCCATTTTTTATTGGTGTCACTGGCGATCCGTTTTTATTACCTACGCACCTTTGCAATTTGCCAAATGTTACTTTTCACTTCGCGAGTGAAATTGATAAGTAACTGTTCGGAGCAATTTAGATATAAATGGATGTTATTTGTCGAAACTCAATTATTGTTTTGCTCGCAATTAAAATGAGATGGGCGCTTCCAAAAATTAGGAGGCGTGAAAAAGTGTTCAATGTAATGTGCATATATCCATTAATTTGTCAGTAATAGCTCGAGCTTGAATTGGTCTTGGCGGGCGTTAAATCGTCGCCGGGAGCCATCGGATCGATCAAAACAATCGTTCGAAAGCTGTAGCTGACCAGTGTTCGCATAACCGCATTCCTCGCCAGTTTCATCCGACGGTAAAAATAAAACACGTTACGTCAACATATTAATAAAATTTAACTTTCAATAAGACATACTTAAACCATATAAAGACAAAAGCTCTCAGAATAGAAACATACATTCGTTCTCTTACAAAATAGGAATGAATACATTCAGCATGACATACTATGTTATAATCAAATAACCAAATACATAAAACACGATAGACGTTACTGGACATACCGAACATGATAAGTGCGTGGTTTTGTACAAATCATACTTAACTTTACAGCAGGGAAATTTCAAATTCAATCCTCAGTATAAAATATCAGGCAGCTTGTGCCATGATACTTAATCACTTACTTTCACGAGATAAAACTAAAATTATTATCTTCAGACGCACATTAAAAGTATTGGGGATTAAATCTGGCGCAGTCAGTGCAATGTTTTCGCGGCGCCCGATGCATGCTCAGAGTGCAAATGCAATTAAGTGCAGTGGTGTTTACGATGACAGAACCGGCCCTGCGCTAACTAACCGCGCCTACGATCCCACCCTCCCTTCGCCAGATCTAGTTTTTTGACCTGCAACTTTTACAACAGGTTGACCGACTACATCACTGTCCCAGTTTTATTTATAACATTATCTCGATCTATTAGATGTCACCGTTGATTAATTCGCGTGCGGCGCTTATTTCCAATTAATTCAAAACATCTGCAATAAATTGCGCTTAAAAGCATATACTTCGATCGTTTTTAATCAAGCTCTGGCGTAAACAAACTTTTGAAAATGATGAATGGTGACTCGGACAAAAATTTTGCGAAATAAATACAAATAGTTTTTTTTTGTTCGTGCTCTAGGTACACAATAGGTAATTTGCGAATTTAGTCTTAAAGTAAAACTGTCGTAATTATGTAAGTGCACACATAAGTTACGATTTAAGTGAAAATAGCAAATCTTCTAAAAGAATGCCAGTAGCGTCCACCTTTCATATATTTACACAATGAGTTATATTTACGCTTAGCTTTCGACGGACAACACAATGCGATCTTCGGATATCAAGTTGTATTCTTCACTGAACTGAACAATCAAACCTTTTCAGTCTGTTACAAACATATAATTATTATCCCTTAAGGAAGGAATAATAATTTTATGGTTACAATACAACTTTAACATCTTCTAAGCTTAGTGGTATTATTAATACATACATACGAGAATAGCTTTATAAATGCTAAACAATAAGTGATCATTTATTTTTAGGCATTTCATAGAACATTGAAATATAGAAATCCATTTCATGTGAGCGTAGGTCAATCTTTTTCTGTATTTTTTTAACTAAAGATATGAGTAATAATAAGTTCAGTGATACGACATTTTTACGATTATTGCATTACAAAAAATAAAGAGATTTTACTTGTTGATTAGGACAACTTTTTAGGACGTCTAGTTCGTAAAGGTCATACCTAGCGTTGTTAATCAGACGTACAATTGCTGAATGCACTTGACACTTGGCGCGCTCTTTTCTTCGCATGCACTTTGACCTTTTTAACAATTAAGTACTTTCCCAAGTATATTTAGATAAGGGGAGTGTAGCGAGGAGCTGGGCTGAGAGTTGACACACTGACTCGCTTTCCATCGATGCGACTCGAGCCGCGAAGCTCGCTTACATCTCACTTGATACTTGCCTCACACAATCGATTAAGGGAAAATGATCTTATCTTACATTTGACTAGTTTCATTTGTTGAGCTACGACTTTAGTCCGCTCAATCTAGTACGTACATAAGCCATAATCAGAGGTACATATAAGCCATAATTCCATGTGTCAACGATTAGAAGGATCTAATGTTTTCGATGTATTGTAATTTTGTCAGCTTCGCATTTCCCAATTGTACTCGTATATTTATGAATTATACATTTTCAACGATTTAAAGATATTTCGTCAGTGTTCAAAAGTAGCAAATTATCTAGGTGTCATGTTGTCTCATAAATAGGCCATGTGTCACGTTTATGAATGGAATCTGAGTTTCCCCATCCGAAGTCGCGTTCATCAAATTATCTGGTGCTCTCAAGCTAAGGTCATCTTGACGGAAATTAAAAACTGGATGTTCATTAACGCTTTCTCTACTGTGTTTCCGTTACATTCGAGAATTAACCGGTAAACATGGGACTTACACACTGAGGGAGAAAGTGACAATTATTGATAAGTTGTAATACCCATTCGTTTCCTAAAGCCAACGAAAGTGTTTTAAATTTTTATGAGATCAACATATTTATGTTTACGGTCGCTACACTGGCATCTTGATGTCGTTGTGTGTTTCTTTTTAAAACTGGTAACGGTATAATAAGTAATTTGTTAACATTGGAAACATCTTGATGTGGTCGAACATTATTCCTTTTGAAAACTAGTAAGGTTTTCTTTTTTTATATATAATAAATTTATCCATTTACTGTAACTTATACGAGCAATCTTTTTTGTGCTGATTCCTCAGATATTGAGTAAATAGTTATTGAACATTTCATATCAAATTTCCTTAGCAGTGAAATCTAATAGAGTTTAAAATATCAACATAGGACCTTGTCTATCTTATATTTATAATTTTCAGCCGCTCACCAGATGTCCTTTTGCAACAGCATTGTTACCAAAGTGTCTGAAGACAATCCCGGGTGATGACCGAGCACCGTAACTCGTTACAAAACCACCATCCGAACAATACAATGGATAAGTCCTACTGTGTGTGGACGCATTTCGCAACAGCTTACCTACTACGGCACAGAACGCAAGTTTGCAATTACCATATCCGCGGAGATAAACGCAAATGTGAGTAACAAAATGTAGCGCTAAAAAATAAGCAAGCAATCATTGTTTGTGTTTTGCAATTGCTCGTCACCCACTGTCCTACTTGTTTTACAAAACATTGGAAGACAATATTAGGTATGACGATTCAGTTACTTAATATTATCCGTAAATACCTTATCACACGCAACTCACACGCTTGAACTTTATTCCAAAGTTAAAATAAATTCATAACCATAAATAAAGCTCCAGAATAAATTAACTTCCACATACTGAATGCATAACCCCAAAAATAATATAACTGTAATCAACCTGTAGCAACTGTTTTGTTGTCGAAGAACGTAAAGCTTATCGACTTACTAATTAAAAAGAACAAAGTTTGAACTACTGTTTAAATGTTAAAAGTGAAATGTATGCCACCCTTATGTCATTTGACTTGATTTACGTTATATTTATTAATATAGCCATATGAACCAAGTTTAATTATTTGTAAAGTAAGTACTTAGATCCTTAATAAAATGGCTTGTGAGATTCAACGAACATATACAATTAGATTTTCATTTCCAATCAACACATTAAGCGAGGTTTAACGAACTAAGTTAACTGCGAACTTTATCGAAACATGACTGCAATTAATGGGTTGTTGTGAAACTATTGTGCCAATAAACTTTCAGATAACTTTCAAAAATACTCAGTGAACGTAGAAACTACATATAGTATCATCTTAATCTTTAACTCATATTGTTGTAACTAGCTTTTGCCCGCGACTTCGTTCGCGTGGACTTCAGGTTCGTCCCGTCTAGTAGCGCAAAAAATGTGTTTTTTTACGACCTCACATTAGAAACCTCAAAAATTGTAGCCTATATGTTATTCTGATGTATAAGCTATATTGTGGTAAAGTTTCATTCAAATCCATTCAGTAGTTTTTACGTGAAAGAGTAACAAACATCCATACATCCATACAAACTTTCGCCTTTATAATAGTAGTAGGATGTCCATTTGTGGCGAGAATCGAGCGACATTTGTCACGAACGATTGACAATACGTGATGGATTACTGATGTGTATTTCATGATCAAGTATGTAGTTATTTTTAAAATACTGCCACTTTCTTGCAACTATACATACTTTAAGATGATCACTTCATGATTGTTGCAGTTACTCGAATAGCAATGAGCAATGTTTTCTACATTGTGAATAGAAGCATTTATTGGTATGAAACTGTTAATACCTTTGGGTTTAAATGAGATTCATCGTAAGTGAAGTTTTGATTACTTATCTCACTACATATTATGCATCATAAAATATGTACCATCATTTGTAAGATCAATCTATTATCGTGTTTAGCAAGACTATGCCTATTATAGTACATAGTTAAATTCTACTTTAACCTCTATCTACATTACTTAAAGGGCACATAAGTCTTCAAAAAAGGGGACGTGAAGATATTTATTAGGCAGGTTGACTTTATTACAACCTATTTACTACCATTTCACATATTAGCGTAAACGAGAAACCCCTCGCACACCTATAAAATGCGAGCTCTGTGACGCATGGCCCACTTTCCACACTGGCTACACCACATGTCGTTTCTAGAGATGCCTAACTCTTATTACTATCCCGATAAAGTACAATTTTGGTAGGCAAAATTAATTACCTTATATTAAAAATCGTCAGCAGTGTGCAGTTAAAATACGTGCATGTAAATGAGTGTTTCAAATGTACGCGATATGAGGAGATTATTTTGGCGGATGTACGTAAGTGAAAGTAAAATTATGCAACTTTCTACAGCTGGGCGGTGTAATTATTGTTGAAGTTTATTAAAGCCATGTGATATTTTGGTATTTTAATTAAAAATTAAAGTTAATGCCGTGCATTATTTTATTACTAACTTATTACTGTAGTAATTAAATAATGGAAGTTAATCTGCGCAAACAAGGATGACATGAAATGTAACGATACGACAATTCACACCTTCCTAAAATATTACCTACCTAGTTGGGCTAAGAATCAAATTATCTGTATTGATACAAATGTAATTACTTTTCAATTATTTTTATTTAATCAGGAAGGAATCTGGACATCTTTGAAAAATTATTTATTTAGCATGTTGGTATCGTGTTACTATTTGATGTAATTTATTAAAAAAAGACCCATTCATTGACTTAATTTACAATTCATCAAAAATACGATATTTTTTATTATAGCATGATGATTTTAACACCCTTTATATTAATTTAATTGAATTTTTAATCATTTAATAATTTACTTTTGTGATGTAAGGTTAAAGTACCTTCGTAATATAAACACGTCAAGTTCTAATGTCCTGGTAGACTTAATTGTTTTTAGTAACATTTTGCAGTTTGAAAGCCTAAATAAGCAAAAATATTTTTAGTAATAACAATATTTACTGAATAAATCCTCATTTTGGTCGGTTACCTGATCGGCGATAATTACTGAATCAACGCAATGTTTTATACTTAATACAAAAATATACAAAGTATCCGAAATCGGATCCCTTACGATAACGAGCAAATATTTCGCGTAGCGATCTCGTACCACGTCTCACACTGCACAACTTTCAGCATCCATTTACGATTCACACAACAGGCTTTGTACCTTCGCAGCCGTTTTCAGTTCCAGCAACCGTCACGGGATATCACAGCGATCACTGCTCCAGAGTTCACAATCACAGTCACAGTCTCGATCACCTGTCACTTTCGTTTTCGCGCGGTCGCTCATGCCCGTGCGCATGCGGTCGTATACGTCGAGCGCACTGGTCGCGCCCGCGCCGCCCGCAGCGTTTTATACGCGTGAAAGTTCTGCCGGCATCAACGCGCTATCCCGGATCGGCAAGAGGATACCGATTTTGAAATCCTTCGATGACGCTACGATGAGCTAAGAATTTGCGTGGGTCGATACCTTATATTACACAATTTTCTCTTAGTGACGCTGTGGACCATATGAGGGCTTGTGATTAATGTTAAATTGCCAAATTCACACTTACAAAATTTCTACTAAAATTTCACGATTTTTTTCTTTATCTGTGTTTATTATGTATGCGATTAATGCTATCCTGTACGTACATCTTATTTACATAAATCTAGTACTGAAAAGAAGTAGCTGAAAAGAACATATTACCATAATACAATTAATTTTAAATTCATAGGTATTACAAAAAACTAACAAGAGCTATCTTAATTGTATCCTCTGCATCATGTTATTATTTCGGCGGCACGGTAAACCGCAGGAGCTCGTTGATGTCTTTTGGTTTACGCATCTAACATTTTATGCAAACCTTGTTTTAATTGTTCCTATTTCATAAGCTATGAATTACTTATGTATGATTCAATAATGAATGAAGGAAGACACAAGTGTAATTCATTTATGTTTCAGACGATTGGCCTATATCGCTACTTCAACGAGCGCTACGAACGCTACGGGCGCTCGTAGCAGAGGTGCCGTAGCGTAGTCACGTTGCGTACTCTATGCTTCATACTGTCAAACTACGAATATATTTGACATCGTATATTATCTGTGACATCATCATGCCATCATATTTTTTTCAATCCTGATAAACCGCGACATTTAACTTTGTTTTATTTGATGCATACAGCTTAATCTTGATCTTCCTCTTCTCATTCTACCTTCTATTATGTCTGTCGTGTCGTGTTAAGTGCCCCAATATTCGCCCTATTGAAGAAGTCTAAAATAAAAGACCATCCACAATGTATACGACACCAAAGTCTAGACTCCAGTTTAAATTACAAGTATTGTCTCAACACAGTCAGTGCAAAACCATGAGCGCGTGAAATTTCAATCTCAGATTCAGCAGAAAGCGAAAAACGTCAAAGTAAATTCTCTATAATAAGGGAGAGCATAAAGAGATCGAAACTGAAGATAAATAGTGCTTTTGACTGCTCTAAAAGATTAACGAAATCATCCGTCTATTAATTCATTGTTCGTGGCTTCATGCTTCTTTACGACGCTGCGATTAATTAAATTTAGTGATAGTAAAACACTGCTGGGCCTGTAACATTCGGTTTAGACAGACTTTCAGAAATCTAATAGACTTTCTTGTCTGTGGTTTTCGTGTGCGGGAAATCAAACAAGTAGCAGTTTTATTTTGGTATTGATTTTATGCATGCCAGTTTCATTTACGTGGCATGTGTATATTTTGTAATGGTATTACTAACATTAATATGCATTATTTTTGTGTAGTATGTATTCTACATACGTAAAGGGTAAGTAGTGACTCGATATTTCTTTACTAACTATTTAAGTCAGCACTAAGCTGACAGCATTGTACCGACTCCAAAACCATTTGCACTCGGCAAATATCAGGAATCACATGGTCATCGTCTCGTGTGTGACAGACCCTAAGTAATCAGGCTTTACATGTTATTGTCTTTCTGTTCTCACATAAATTAAATTATTATTGCACCAAATAATTATCATGCAAGTAGGTAGTTAACGTTCCTCTTTTTACACTTTTCATCTCCCATACTAAATCAGCGACTGATTACGTTGTTCTCAAGTATTTTCACCCTAATCTAGCTTTTTTAATTGTGTAACAAGTGACACTGTGATTGTTTACGTTCATCACTGCGCGCGCACACGGCGCCCGCGCACCCAAAAATATGAAATTGTGAAAAGAGTGAAATCGAATAAATTGCCCATTGTGTTCGCAAGGTGCACGAATTTGGTAAGTAATACTTTCATCTGACGTGTGGTGCGCGGGCGGTTGACTGATCCGAGTCATATTAAACTGTGGCTTTGTACAGCAGTATCATAACATCATACGAATCATTCACTTTATCTCAATAAAAAATATTGATCTGTGCTTTCACTGTTTGTTTGCTTAGATTTTTCAAACTACTCAACTGACTTGACTGCAGTTTTCAGCAATAGAGTGTGTGAAGTGAGCTTTTAACGTATTTATAGAGAACCAATTTCTACAAAGTTGTCATTATTTTTTCCATTATCAGTCCCGGACTTAGCGAACGCGTGCAGTCCGGTTTAAGCGTCTAAAATGAAAGCGCCCTAATCTTGTTTCGAAAACCAGTCAATATCCCTTATGGGTACCACTTCAATGCTTCAATGTCGTGCAATATCTTGACACATAGTTTAATCCAAGATAACGTATGGACGTCTGGCCTGCGCACGTATAGACACTCTTGTGTCTTGTGACCAATTCCTTTTTTTCCTATACAACAGCGAGTCTCTACGATGACGTAGACACTTCTTTTTGTGTCCAGAGTTGATTCCACTTGACACAATCTTTACATACACAACGACTTTATTGCCGCTATAGAGCGCCGTGTGTCCATACTAAAATCATTCATGGTGCATCATGGAGTTTTGAACAAACAATAATTGACAACTTTGTACTACCGATGATGACGAATAAATTGTATTGGTATCTGTAAACAAATGTCTACGTTTGCGCCCCTAGCTTAGCCGCTCAGATAATGACATTGTGACATTTTTAATTTTCATAGAAAACGTGTAGTAAAATTGACAAAGTCTGGAGGTTTGACATCCTTTCCACATTGAACTACTATTACTACGTATGGAAATGACATCCCTAAGGAACCTCGTGCCCGATGAGTTGATGGTCACAGACCATCAACGCATGCGCGGTATCACAGTCACTCACTCCCGCTCGTAGCGTTAACCAATGTGACATTTGGTCAATTAATTTGACAAAAAAGCCATCATGCGTTTTAAAAACATGCGAAAATAAAACCAACAGGAATATAAACGATACCGGCGTCACTTACCATCGGTAGGAAATTAAAATGTTAGCTTAAACCAGCGTAAAGATTTTTCAAAATGTTATAAATTTTTGGCATGAAATTTCCGCCATTTTACATGAAAATCAAAGATTATAAAAAGTGACACGCACAGAACGGAAAAGTAGGTAGGTAATAAATAGAGGTTAGACAATGCGATGTTGTGATATTTCTTTTAAGGTGTTTTGCATTGGTAGTTATATTTTACTAGAAATATCTCGTATGAAAAATTAAAATGATAAAAATCATGATAAAAAAATTGTAAATATCATTCGAGTTTTTGACCTACAGATTTTTATTTACTAAACTTTTATTTATTAAGCTCTTTTTAAATAACTATTGATCAAAGTAAGTAACGATTAAAACGTTTTGATAAAATTATATTCATTCAATACAATTAAGTTAAGTAGGCACAAAGTCTGTGTCACTTCTGCGGTTTCATATTCAAAATTCAAAATTTATGGAATACGTCAGTCTGTTGACAGTTCACGTCCAAAAAATGCGCACATTTTTTGCTTGGCATAGCGTCTCTATACGTAGTAGTAACAGCTCACTGCCTTTCCATAATTTTTTTTGAAAATATCAAATTAATTATCATTCCCTGATAAGTTTCTGTAAGTGCAAGTCACTCAATATATTTTGACTGTGTCGCCGCTAGTGTGATGCGTTGTTAGCGTTGGAGACAGTGTCATCATTTGCGGCTCAGTTATGCAACGGATTTGCTTCATTCATCATTTACGTCCGCTATTGCTTTTTGTTTTTGCGAACATTACGAAGTAGGTGAGGTTAAAGAGTAGGTCTGCTAAAAATATAAACAAAACGTAGGTAGTATGGGTTACAAATATACTACTCAACACTGTCTATGGATATTTTGTATGAAGTTCTGATAAATCTTTTTTTTTTAATATATACATGTTGTATGTTATTTTTAATGAATTTTGTTTTAATAGAGTACTATATCGTTTCCTATAGATTGTTGAAGTGCAGATCCCTATTCTATACCAAACCAAAGTTAATACTTTAGCTTTATTAACTACGTAACATAAGATTTTTTAGCTTAACGAAAATGACAAATCATTAATTAAAAAAACTATTGTTACGCTAAATGGTTTTATTATTATTATAACATAAAGGAACTGTCCAATGAAACGTATCAATGTACAGCCAAGAAAGAAAATTATTGCATACCTACTTACAACTTTCTTTATGACAAGTGAACAAGCACTTTCAGAACTGGTAGTTTCTCCATCTTTCTCAGTGGAAACTGAATTTATAGTTTGAATTATTGTTAAATCAGTATGGCACTTGTTTGACAACATACTAGACCTCTCTATTCGGACTATTGTCAGTTAACATTACACAGTTAAATTGTGTATTACGGACAAGCTTTTAACATAAAGGATTTTTATTAGTAAGTATTGTAAAAGTGAATTATATTTAACTGTGTTATCAAACCTCTATACCTACTACTGCCTGTATTCTATTCTACTATATCATTTACGGCCTGTTTCACAATGTCCTTATGAGTTTTGATTCGCTTTATACGAAATGGCGTTCCATATTTGAATTATTCGTTGGTAGTGCTTATTTGTTGACTGTGGAATAGGCACTTACCGTTTCAATATTTGATTAAAAAAACAATTCAGGTCTTATTTTATCCTATAAATCAAGTCATTTCATTCATAATACAACACATTCACTTAACTGAGAAATTAAGTGTTGCATAATTGCTATCACTTGTGTGTGGTCTCACTAATGACATAATTGACATGCTAATTAAGAGTGTTAACAAATGATTTAAGCACGATAAAATTTTCTAAAATTTCACCCATACCCGCATCATTTATCGCGCGCGCCTGACTTATTGATGTCCTCACGTTACGAAATCCATGACACCTGTTACAGTAATATAATTAATTATTAAAATACCCAGAAAACGATGGCGAGATGATCTAGATCACTTCTGCGAAGACTGGCCAGCTCAGACCAGTAACCGCGACCACTGGAGAAATTTGGAGGAAGCTTTTGCCCAGTAGTGCGACAGTAACAGCTAACTAAAAAAAATTACATCCGAGCTTGCAAAGATTTTATATTGACTCAACTCTGTCGTATTACAAAATTATAACCACTGACTTTTATTTATAAGTATCAATCTAAAGAGCCTCATGTAGCTTACAGAAAGACAATGACAACAAACAAAGAATTTGGTACTCTGCCAATAGTATCCGTTTTGCATAACAAAGCCGTGTCACTTTCTTAAACGGAACACAGAATTTGTGTCACAATGTTAGTCACCATAGACCAACTGCTCGAATTTACATAAGACCCGTCGTATTATAAGTATTATAATCAATATTGCAAATGTAGCTTGGAGCAAGTGAAAGTACTTGCATTGTTATGCGACTTCGATCATGACACTTAGGATATATCATGTCATACAATAACAATTCCTGATGTCCATAGCCATGCTTTAAGTTAAAACCGTAGAGGAATGTTAAAACAGTATGTTATCTATTTTTGTTAAGCCTCAGCTGGATAATTGTTGAAATTTTTACATGACTTACATGTTGACAAATGAATTGATGATGTTGTAAGTGGAACTTATAAATGAGTAGAATAGAATAAAATAGAATAGAATAGAATAATTATTTATTTGACATACACAAAGATTAAAAATTACAAAGACAGAAGGAGAAAAAAAAAATTAAATTAAAAAGTTGTGTGCCAAAAAAGTCCCCGCTTAGTATAAGTCGCGGCAGCAGATGACAAGCATGCCGCGAAATGAAAAATGAGCTGATTGCTGTCAACTTTATACTATATCCACCATGTAGTTTAACAAAGTTATCCGTACTTATTTATAATTTCCTCTTGTCACAAAGCTAACACAAGTATTATGTTTTGGTAAGATAATAAATTATACTTGCATTGTGATTTTGATCACTACCTTACTAGACATCCATATCTTTGTTCGGCAGTCATTCGTTCTGTCTTGTTACAATCTTAAAGACTGATTTGTCGACAAATACGGACTCTAATGAGGTGGTTTCGTGATCCAATCTTGATAATCGAATCAATTTGTCTAGCCTCATCACTATAGTTAACGAGCTTTAATAATCGAATAGAAATACAAAGACAGAAATTCAGCATTAATGTTAAGTAACTGATACGAATACACTCACTAATCAGGAATCAGGAATTAGGCATCTTCCCGATTAACTCCAAATAATAGCATCAATCGTAAACTTTTTAATAATTGTCCCAACCCAACTTTAAAATAGATTTAACATGGCGATTTGAAACTATAAGCACCTTTTAATTGTTTTCAGATAAAGCTAAGAGCCATCAAAAACTTAATTGAGTGAACTAATAAGTAATAATCAATCAAAGTTAGTCGTCAAATTGTTGGTGATAGGAAACTCATTTGAAAAGTATCAAAATAGTTATCAATTTAACTGCAATCGTCAGGGTTTTACTTTTAAGAGGACTAACAGCTTCATACTGAAAAGTGAAATATAATCAAAGGCTTGTTATTTCTTCACTGCTCTATTGACGTCATCCGACGCGGCGTGCAGCGCAAGAGGTGTCTTGCGCTGCACGCCGCGTCGGATGACAGACGGTGGTCTGTCGAGTTTTCTCAACAGCTGTATGACAAAATGACGCCCTCCCGGAACTGCGAGTCAGCAGTTCTGCCCACCTTGGTCAGGGTTGTCAGAGTTATATTGTGGTTATATTTGTTTTGGTTAAACTACATGGTAAATAACAAGGACGGTAAATGCTATACTCTTTATAGTTAGGTTGATTACTTACGTCAACTTTTTGTGAATTGGCTGACTTTATGCCTTAGGGCATTCTCTACCAGTCAACCAGTCAGTCATATCTTGTCGGCATTTTTAAGGCGCATTTAACTATGCAGGGAATAGGAAGTTTATTGACCCTAGATTTTAGTTACATAGACATAACATCTATTTTTTTTGGAATCGCATTCTTCAGAAATTTACCTATGATGTGTAGACAGGCCACTTGACCATCACTACAGCAAATAACATTTTTATTTTAACATAAAACCTAGTTCGAGATCGAGACAGCCCTGAGGTAAATAGTGTACTTACGATCCACATAGCGTTCACGGCAATGACCCCAGCCCAAAATATTGTCTTATGTAAGGCAGCGCGCACGCAGGGAATATAATAAAGCCGTTGATGTCGGTGATTCAATGCGGACGCACGAGGAATGGGGCAGCCACTATTTCATAACGCGGGCTGGCCCGGCATGAATGGTGTCGGTGACGCGAGTTCAATAGGAACTTATGAATAACTGCGTCCTAATTTTGAAAATCAACTCAAAAATTATTCATAAAAAAAACATAATAATCACAAAAGAAAGTTAATATAGTCCTTTGTTGTAAAAAATGATATTATTTTTGAGCTACTGATTGATTTTATGAGTTTCGTAATTACACAGAAGTTTTACACAGAAGAAAGGCGTAACCGATGTCCTTCCTCCTCCTTCTCCTTTTGGCAATTTCCCTGTTTCTGATGCTCCACAAACCTACACATCTTACTCTGTTTGCCCTATCTTCGTTTCACAGTGAGGGACCAAGTATCGCAGTAAGAAAAAAGACACCTACCAAAGAAAGTGAAAGTTAGAACTTTCGTAGGATGACAGGAAATCCTATAACCGCCGTAAGGTGTTGTTATTAACATTTAATGACCTCATTTACACACAGCTAACTTCTTAAACTGATCCACTTATTAAACTTAGAGTGATACAAAGATGCCTCAAGCGATAGTTTGCTAAGTATTGGTAGAGATACCGGAGTTAAGGAAAATATTCTAATTATAGTACGCAACATTTTGAGTTATTGCGCAAGAAAGACCGCAATATTATTTTCATTGGATTCTTAACGACTAGCCACTTTTTATTATGTGCGTAAGTTCATTCTTAATACCCAAAGTAACTTTCATTTTCACCATTTACTATGATAATAAGTTATAGTAATGTTTAATTTATTAACCGCAAGGGTTTATATGCTGAGAGTTTTTTTATATGTGACAAACTTTTTAACATAATTAAAGCATTCCCAAGCATTGTCAGGGTTAGGTAAAGCTTGCCTCATCGTGAATTTCACTTAAATAATCGGTGATTCTGTTCCATGAAATATGTTTTCACATACAAAATGTATTGCTTTCGCCCGCCCAAGAATGTGTGTTTGTACATAAGAGATCTTAGCAATTGTGTGCAGATGAGCCCGCCTAGGTTGAGGGGCCATTGTTTGTGTAGTGCTCGAATGTGAAGTTGTGTGAACTGCTCTGCATTGTTACTGGGATGAATACTACTAATTTGTTTGGGCAGTGCATGTCAAAGTGGATATACTGGGACCGCAGTATTGTGCGGTATTCAAAGCAGACAATTTTATTCATCGTATTGGATAGAATTATTGGTTAGGATTTAAACGACACATTAGTACCTAAATTTATTCAGTGAACTAAGTATTAATAGTAATTATTATGAAATAAAATAAAATTTATTATTTGAAAAAAAAATTTTTATTATTGTAAAGTACATAAAAGTTATTACTTGCACCAATAAATAACCATCAAAGTCACTTATATATAAATTATAGTTCACATTTACTGTTTGATATATCAGTTTTAGCACCAGAAATGTTTGAGAGCCTTTTTAACTCTCGTAGAGCCACCAACGAGAGCTCGTTCAAGTGGCGCTAATTGTTACGAAAGTGATGTTTTGGCAGAGCCACCTGAGAAAGCTGCACTAAATACAAATATTACGTACCCGGCTGCTCGGTGAGAATCTGGTAATTAATAAGCGTCTCTTTAAATGATAGTGTTTTGTTTTTAATATCATGCTAATCTATTAGGAAATTCTGCTTCCTACCTGTTTCGATTTAATCTTTGTAAGCTCGTAACTTAAGTATTTTACCTGCTTAGAGAAAGGAACAATACAGACTAAGTATTTGGTTTTTTATTATAAAGATCTCTTCTCCTCCCTCCATACTCCCAAGTCTGATCTTATTGGTCACTCAAAAATACTAATTGAGTATTGCATGAAGTGTATTTCCCATGCGAATTTTCATTGGTTATTTAGGAGAATACTAATTGAGTACCTACGTAGACTAATATTTTAATCTGCTTGTGATGCCTGAAGTGTTTAGAAAACTAAGTGTGAAAGCAATGCAAATGATTCGCTGAGAAATCAAACGTATAAGGATCCAATACTAATCATTTTCAAACAATCTGCATACCAAATAAGGAATGCTTTTGATGTTTATTTTATCAGTAATGTCAGATGCGAGTCGTTTGCGGGGTTTGTAACGTAAATTCGCTTTAAAAAGTTCATGACATCCATTCCTAACATTCCATTTTGTATCACGTTCAAAACATCCGTTAGCCGCACATGGTCGATAATAACTACCATGTTACTGCTCAATCGATAATAAATAATCATATCAACATATTTATCACGATAATGGCCGAAATTGCTAAGCTATAAACCAAGATTGAACCAACAGTCCCGCCTACATTGCATCACTCTGAAATCTAAACGCGGTGCCTAAGCTATAAATCTATCTGGCCGGCGCCTCCTATGTGTTTAACTGCATTTCTGAACGGCTTTCTTTTTCAATAACGAAGGCGAAACTTTTTATTGTAGTCGCTTAATTTGGACAAATATTTTTGGGGCAGGTCTGATGAGTCAACAGCCTAGTTTAGCTGGAACGACGACATGTTGCGTAATGCGTCGTCGAGGCAAAACAATAAAAGTCCTGCGCGTAACTGGTATGATTCAGCACGAAAGTGAAAGCGGCACATTTCGAGCGAAGCCCTATCTGTTGAACGTAGTTTGCAATCTGTATGTTACATTGTATGGCTTTGTTTCTGTAGAAAAATAGCTAAATATCAATTACTTACTTATGAGTTGTAGGTGTTATCGTTGGTAATTAATTACCTGTAATATTGTCATTTTAAATCTAGGAATCTTGCATAATGCAGCACCACCTGAAGCAACTGCAGCTCAAATTAACTCCAGTTCAGGAGATGTTAGTATCAGCCTGGTACCATTTATCCATTCAAGTATTCATGAACACGTTCTAGATCCAACTCTTTGATTTACTTTATTTTCATCTTGCCACAAAAGTTAGCTTGCTAAGCTTGTTTAAAACATATACACTGAACGCCTTTTAATAAACATTAGCAATGTGTTTGATCTTAACTTGACACAAGACGCTTTCAACTCGAGTTGAAAATAAGCACCAGCTATGTTTCTCATTTATTGAACGCCTACTAGAGTCTCTAAGGCAATATCGTTGTTCAAACTTCATTTAGAAAGCCTTTTCATTTATTTTGTGGAATTTAGTAAGTACAGGGTACAGGCAGGTAGTTCGGTAGGTAGGTTGGTTCGCAGTGCACCTGCCGACTATACAATAAAGAAACGTGAATAGACATTTTAGACAAAGTAACTTCATACATATTTCTATTGTTTCATTCATTTAAATTAGTAGGGCTGCAGTAAGCGCGACCGCATCCGCTGCGAGTGGCCGATCGCTGCGCGGGCGCAGACGCACATACACTTTCACTGGTTAGAAATAGGCTTCGCTGCAATTGTTTACGTCTAAATGCGCCTTCCAAGCCGTTTCTAGATGTATCCGGCTGATGTGGCGGTCGTTGACTCCATTTCTAATACACACCTTTGTCAACTCATTACTCATATTTACGTAACATATAATAAATATAATTAGAGTAAAAGGGTATGGAATTAAACACGATATGCTTTTGTTACTTAGTTTAATTTGTCACATTTGTAAATAATTAGACTTTTATGCCAATTTAAATAACAGTTTTTCATTTAATCATCACAATTTGCTCTCTATTGACGTTTTCAAGTATAAATCATTATTAAAAATGCAAAACACATAAATCGCGTCCAAAATTAACATCATCAATTTGTATACATTAACCTTGTTTCACAGCCTGACTGTAACTGTACGGCCTTATTGGACTGGCCTTACCCTGGCTGTCGTAGAAGTTGACTAGTTGCTTCACGCTGCCTGGTCCGGGAGTGGAAGCAGGGTTGGCGACAGGAGCCGGGTTTACTGGGACCGGCTTGATCTGGTGAGGAGTTTGTGGGACTTTTGGCAAAGGCGGAGGTGTCACTTTAGGTGCAGCTGGTGCGGGAGTTGGGACCACTACCACAGGCTTGGTTGGGACAGCTGTAGGTTTGACAGTGGGTGGAGGGGTGACCACAGGGACAGGTTTGAATGGTTCCCCTTGTGGCACTTGAGATGGAGGTCTGGCACCGCCACCTCCTTCCATGTTGATGAACGCCAGATTTGCATTCTTGTCGATTGGTAGATACGTTTTTTTACCTGTAAATTATATAGTTTAGTTATGATTTCTTAGCCAACAAAAATACGAGCATTAAGGTGGTTTTGTTTTCACTTAAGGTTTCATGACATAATACTTGAGTACCTGCCAATCAATCTACTTTGTTTGTAGTTGCGAAATTAATAGAATCTCATCATCAACGTTTTCACGAATTTACAGCTAATAATGACAATTCGTTTCGTCACTATCATTACTGCGACTACAGTCATTACTAGTCATTATTTATTTATTGTTTAAATTTTGACTTAAGTGCCTATCTTGTTACAATTCACAATGGCTAGTAAGGAACATTTTGTTAGTTATAGCATGGTTTTTCGTACCAAATTATTCTTTATTATTTCTTAGACGACTTATTGTTACCTATTATCCAAATCACGCCATACGGTAGTACTTATCTAGATTGAAAACAATTTTCCTCATTCCATCATACCTACTATATGTAAACGCGTTAATAACATCAATAAAAAACTATTAAAATACTCACAGTGCACGTAGCAGAATGCAAACAGTAGAACCGCGAGCGTCTTCATGGCGACAGGAAAATAACACACAAGCTTCCTCTACACTTGTTTATCAAGTTTTAGTTTCGGCTTCGGCAAAAATAATTATGAGGTGTGAGCAGGACGGGTAATGCGAGTTGTTTTGCAGGGTCAGAGTAAAGCACTGGCAAGTTGTATGTAGGCGGCCGCCACCACGACCTCCGATATGAGACTGCTGACCTCATCGATAACACTTCTCTAGAATTCAGATTAGCGGAGATTTGTTTTCTTTTTTATTACTGGCCAGTTTTAACTGTCTTGCTAATTTGACTTTTTCCTGATACAATACACAGCGTAAAATATCGGGCAGGACAAAAGAAAGGGCGATTTATTTTTTAAAAATTACGTCTCTTATCTGAATTCTATAGACGTTAGTTCTGATTATGAGAACATACATAAATAAATAAACTTAATCTAAAGATGATGGTTGACTTTAAAAACCGGCCAAGTGCGAGTCGGACTCGCGCACCGAGGGTTCCGTACAAACCTGCAAGGTTTACAAAGTTCTTTTTTTTTTTCAACTTGATAGCTCTACGCGTTCATGAGGAAAAAAGTAATAAGTTTATATTTATTAAAAAATATATATTTTGTAATGTAACTAAAAATTTAAGGTTTTCGGAATTTTTCCTTTATGTGTGCTATAAAACGTTGCTTCATGCCAAATTTCAAGATTCTAGGTCGACTGGAAGTACCCTTTAGGTTTTGATTCCCTTGCGAGTGTCGAAAATTTGCGGCATAAACGGCTGTATCTTTTGATTGCGTTGGCTTAGAAGTTTGATTTTTTCACAGCTTCATTGTGTCTACTGTCCCAGACCTGAGTAATTGATATAAATTTCAGCTTCATACCTCCACGCGTTCCTGAGAAAAAGGGTCTTGACAGACGGACGGACGGACGGACAGACGGACAACAAAGTGATCCTATAAGGGTTCCGTTTTTTCCTTTTGAGGTACGGAACCCTAAAAATGCATTTTTTCCTTAAGACCTTAAGATTCTGCTCGCACGAAGCAGGAATGAGTGGGTGTTGGATCTAAAACTGCAGCATCCGCATGCAAAACGACGATAATGTGGAACATTCGTCTACGTTTCTCGTTGACGTTCGCTCAATTAACTTCAATAATCACATTTATCTGTCTGTGCAATCGTAAACATTTAGGTTTGAGAATTAGTTCGTTGTTACGACCAACATTTTAAATAGCATGGATAAGTTTAGTAAAGCAATACTTTCAGTCGTTAATTAAACAACCCTAAAATACTAAGACATCAACGAGCGCGAGAGAATCCATAAACGAATTTTTTTTGTTTGTTCTGTCCGTAGGAATGACAGCTAAGTAAATAAAAGGACTCGCTTGTCGGTTTCTTTGTAGGTACAAATCAAATGGAGGGTTTTTAGCGTTTCGTATCCAAATGCCAAAAACGGGACCTTTTCTAAGACTTCGCTGTCTGTCCGTCCGTCTGTCTGTCTGTCTATCACCAGGTTGTATCTAAAGATCCGTGATGGCTAGACCGTTGAAACTATCACTATTTCTGTTGCCGCTTAAACAACAAATACTAAAACAAATTAAAATAATGCGCACGGCTAGGGAGCAGAATTCGCTGCCGGCAGGCTTGCTACATCTATACAAAGTATTTCGCGCATCATTACCGCTTAAAGCTTTTTCCCTGCATGATATTACTTAAATGGCAATCAATAATTTCTTATTTCTAACGCAATCGCATCTCCCATACTTACCACTGAGTACTGAGTGTTCTCTGAACGTATCGGATGTTTAATACATGAGTAGAACGATTTTCCCGCACGCGACTGCATTGCAGGAACGCGCTCGCCTGCGACCGGCCCGGCTAATGTCTCTTTTCAGTGACTTTCTTTTCAATTTTCATCCCAAAGTTGTCTTAGATTTAGTTTAGAAACTGTTTCCTAATTGTTTGAAAGTTAACAACTCCAACATAGCAAGGGTTTTTGATTATGTCATAGTACCTAAATTCGATCTAAAGCAGGCACATAGATCGGTAATGATGCGTAAATCTATTCATGCTTTACTGTAAGTTGAATTTTTGTTAAAATATTGACTGCTGTATAAATAACAAAGTACCTATTATCACAATGTTGGTCAGGTTTTGTAAAGTCAGTTCAATGTGATTGTCAATTCAATTTGAAGCCCTGACTATTCTCAGTGGCAAGCTAAAATTGTTTGTTATGATGCAAAATATTTGTTAAATAAAATCAATCACGCACGCAAATAAATTTGATCCGGCAACAAAATATTGATTATTAATTTCCAACTGCATCGATCGAACTGTTGTATTGGCGTGCAATTTATTAATTCTTTAAGGTTGGTCGGATCTATCTTAAAATATACTACTAGTAGGTACGTAATGTAATAAGGCAAAGAAAAAATATTATCCAAATAATTTTATTCATAAGTATTCAACTCTATTCGATAGAGTTCTAAGACCTCAAATCAAATGATGTGTTCATTGACCTTATAAATCCTACCTACCTATCCATACATATGCAATTAAGCACCTTGGTTACTGTTTCCGATGTACTCTTGCTTGCTATTACTTGCTATTAATAGATTGCTGTTTGTCTAGTAAGTTGCACCTGTTTTTAAAAATTATTATATCAGACGACAACTAGCTTAAAGCTATTATTTGCATTTTTAAAAATTCAAAGATCTTTGTTATTCTCGTTTCCTACCTACAACTAGGTAACCGGATTTTTACTCTGATGCTATCAAAGGCCACTGAAGGTCACATTTGTTTACTTCCAAGGTGTGTTAATAGCATTAACATTACCTATTCGGGGCAATCACCGCGGACCGTCGCAAAAACTGGAAGACCGCGGGTCGGGTCTGTGTTCGTGTCGTATCTGTAGTTAACTTACATAGATGGACATGACGTCATCCAGAGGTCGTGCAGTATCGCTAGTCGGAGCGGCCGCCGAGATCACTAGTGCGTCGCAAGCGCGATACAGTAAACGTCCTAAACGCTACCCAAAATGAGGGTGCTCACGGTTTTTATGCTGTGTCTCGCAGCGAGTCGCGCTGACGACATAGCCCACGCCGCAGGGCAGATTTTCAACAGCATCCTCCCTAACTTGATCGGCAATTCGGTGACCGGGCAGCAAGGAAACACAGCCACGAACACTCTGACGCAAATCGGTACCGTCGTCGGTGGAGTCGTCGACTATGCCAAGAAGAAGAGCTATGAAGACTTGCTGCGCCAAGTGCGAGACAGCACCACAGACGAAGACCTTCTTCGCGTCGGTGAGGAGATGATCAACGCGGATATCAACAACGCTTTCAACTACATTCAGGTCAATTTGCAAGGCAAAACCAGTCCCATGTCGAAGAACGACGAGGCGCAATCTAAGTAAGTTAGCCACTAGGAATTTTCATTAACTCTAATCCACCCGTTTGACTAACGCTAACGATCTGTTCCCCATTAATGCTCCTTTGAATATATTGATAAACATAGGCAATTTAATCCGCTTAAGAAGCAGTAAATAAACACTTGATGGAGACTACATCCCATAATCAAGTTTTAAGCATTGCACTGAATATTCAGTTACAATAAAATAAAGCCAATGAAGTATCACTTGCCTTCATAATAAATAGTTACTTATGTAGTTCCTGTACTACCCAAGTTAAATGATCATGCGAAAAGCTTACGTCACTTTGAAACAGCAAGGACGTTTGTTGCTGTTGAGACGTTTATTAACATTTATTTGTTTTGATATTTGCAGCCTCCTGAATGTTCCCGAGAATGTGTGGAGTGGCCCTACAATCAGACCCTTCGTGGCTCTATTCGACAACTACCACAAAAATGTTATTCGACCCGAATTTTCTTCACCCAGTGTGAGTAGAAACATATAATTTTAATGCATATAACTTTACTTAGTTTTTGGATTTATCTCGTGGCATGACCCTAGTAATGATGACGGATAGTAGATATCTATTTATCTTACTAATACACGATACTTCGTTAACATGGCAGGGTGGACTTTGTCGTTTTTATTCTAAAAGTATAGTGACGACGCGTTTGGTATAGGGTTAGTAGCAGCGCTCGACTAGTACGTCATTCTTACTTACTTCAAAACCAAGGTGTGATGTCTGACGCATATTAGCTTTACATACTTAGCTTCGTCAAAATCGGTTTCGCAGTTATTGCGTGGTAGCGATGAACAACTTATGTTTAGCCTTTAGTATTAGACATGACGGGTCTAAACGCGAATAAAAACTTATGAGTTGCTATTACTTATTGCAATGCAACGCAAAAATATAAAATCTTATGTTTAGCCTCACGTCAAATCACAGAACACAATTATTTTTTCAGTGGGCGTGTTGCGATCTTACCTACTGTCAAAGCAACATCGCAATACGCACGCAGTACCTCAGTACATGTTTGTAATATCTCTCATAGAAGGTTCCATTTACCTAATTGTTTATGTGATGTGAAACACCTGCACTAAACTGAATCACTATAATGTCATTTGCAGGAGGAGACCGAACAAACAACTTACATCAACACTATTCTCGCCACTGGTCCTATCAGGAGCCTTGTGTCGTTCCTTGTAAACAAAGGTAAGTTAGTCATAAAATTTTAAATAATTCATTAAATTCAACTTCAATCTGTACCTAAATTCGTCTTACGCGTGAGTCACAACAGAATAGCTTTACATGCTTCTTCTTCTACTTGTACACATACGAGTACCAACACACTATGGAGTGGTAATGAATGATGATTTATTATTTTCCTAGCTATACATAGTATTATCCAACAACTAACTTAAATATGTACATACTTGAGCGATCCTTTGCGAACCTACGTATACATAGTATCTGTCTTGTGCCTCAATTCTGATTCGTGTGTTATTTATTAGCAAATAAACGCTTGAGTTTGAGTTTACGAAATCCTGTCCAACAAAGTAGTGGCTTTGGGAAATTCGCCGCTTTGTTCGTGAAATTGAAGCATGCAACTGCATTCAGACCTAGGAAATAAACAAATAAATCTTTACACTTTTCTCCCCCCCTCTCTCACAACTGCAACCCCTTCAAAGCCAAGCAGGAGTTAGCTAGCCTAATTGACAATCCAACCAGCGAATCTGTTCTGTAAATTTTATATGGTGTATTCTAGCAAATAAACAATTGTATTTGTATTTGGATGCTAGGGAGTCCCAGGAGAAAGTTTAAATAAATATATCGTTTGCAGGTCTAACCCAACTCAACGAGTACAACGAACAAGTGGAACTACTCAAGAAGATCTGGTTCACGAAGTACGCGCGGCACTGGACCGGCCTCTGCAAGTGCAGCTGTGCCTTTGAGAACGTCTTCATGGCTGAGCTCAAGTCCGACGAGGTGCTTGGTGAGTGCCCATACAACTTGTTACGTACACCCAACCAATTTTTGTCGTCTTCTCCTCCCAAATTATGTACTCCATTTTACTATCATAAAATACTATATTTTTTGGTGAAAAAAAGATCGTTTAATATAAGTATGTATAAGTTATCTGTGGTATAAGTATGTTAGTTAGTACATTACTTATTTGGAAGGGTAATAAGGGCAAAAAGAGTGACGTCAGAAACGTCTTAGTTTTGCGGTCGACCTACAGTTTGATAGTTTGTTTTTGCACCTCGCAGTCGTTGCCTAGTTAGTACCTGTCCACTTTCTCAATCGGTACAGCATCGAGGCAGGCCGGGCAACTCACTGATTTCAATCTACCTGGCTATTTTTACAACTGACCATCTCGAATAAATAAGGTCGTCGAGAAATGAATAAGTATCAATAAGTTGTAAGTCTGCAAACTAATCTTCTAACGGATACAATATTTATTTACAGGTCTCCACAGCTGGTTGTTCTTTGCCAAGCGAGAGCTGGACCGCAAGGCTAACTACCTGGGATACATCGACAAACTCGAACTTTCTGGAGTAAGCTACCTATTATCTAGACTTATCTTACGATTGTGCTGTCCTTATCAAAGTACCTACCTATGATGAGACTTACGTACTTCAGATTCGGATATATCGTCGCTGCAAAAAGTCCTACTTGGCTTAAATTCGCAACGACAGCAAGAAAACAATTGTAGACTGTATATAAATGAAGTGTTCGTATATAGTGGTATATCACGTCACGTAATGCTCAAAACGCCCTTATTCCCATTACAGAAAGGCATGATCCTGAAGCAGCACTCCATTCTCAGCAACACCAAAGACGCCCCCGAGGTCACCATGTTCGTCGGCACCTCCCCCGAGTTGGAAACCGCTCTCTACACTCTGTGCTTCATGGCGCGTCCCGACGGCGCATGCCGACTGCGGTACAACAACATACCCTTCACCATCTACACCAAGACCATTAAGGCTGACAATGTCCCTCTGATCGATACCGCGTACCCTACATTCTGAATTTAATCCTTTCACTAAGTTAATAAAGGGAGCGTAGTCTAGTTTAGTGACTAGACGGCTATTGAGATACGCTCGCGGTGAATTAATAGTGCAATCAAGTTTTATATTGAAAAGTCATACTGGAGTATGCATCTAATTCAAAGAACTAACTTAACGGTAGCAGCTCAGTGTCTACCGTACTGTTTATTTATTACTGTTATTTATATTTACAAGCTATTTATTGACCGTTAAAGCTCTCTGCTTTTCTCTCTAAGTTGCAAGTACAAATTATTATTTAAACCAATAAATTATCAAGCTACTTTAATGTTTGTTTAAATTAAACTAACGAATACGGAGATAATAATTTTAGACCGAAGCGGGTTAATATTTATTATCAGAAGTATAAGGTCGCGACCCCAATGATAACACAATTGCACATCAGTAATTTTAAGAACAGTGTTTAGTAACGAGCTGATTAGAAAATAAACAAGTGTTTTAAAATAATATTCTTTAATGAGAACAATTTCATAGAAAACATTAAACAAAAAAATACATGACCTCATAAATAAGTCAAAGATTATACTGAAGGTTCGATCGGCTACAAACATGTGTAACACATTTCCTATTTATGTCCAATACTCATAAAATTATATGATGTAGTATTATTCGTAGCATTACACTTACACTAAATATGTTAAAACTTGAAGGAAAGGTAAACCAGACCTGTAGCGTCGCTTATGATGATAATTAATTTGAGTTAGGTGATTTTATTGTCTAGTTGGATAGGCAGTTATTTACCTTATCAGGATTTAATTTTAATGTACAGTTTATAAACGCAATTTTACAAAGTTATACTGGACAAATAATGTCTAATGTTTTTCTAAAATCTATGACTACTTCATAATATGGCTATAATAGGAATCTTTCGCTTTACAAAAATGACTTCTAATAATGACTACTCTAGTCTCCCACTTTTCGTACACTACTACTATAATCTTATACAAATCGGTGTAAATTATCTGAGCATTCTGTCTTTGTATGTCTACGTCTTATCAAAAAATGAAATGCTTTACGAAAATAATAAAGATAACCAAATATTTAATAAGTAAACAAAAATAACAAGATGATGATACATGAATAAAACTCACAGGTACATAGCATTTATAAAAAAAATAATCCTGTCTTCATCATCTCTAATAGTACTCATCCCAACATTACTACTCGTTATTACATCAACATCAATAAATTAACTTTAATACACTTTTAAAACTTGATATACCTACTTACTAATGGTATTTGAGATTTGCTTAATTGGCTATTAAATATTGTTAAGATCGTAACAATATCGCAACGTTTTTAGCTACGCTTACCTTTTTTAAAAACGTAAGATACAAATATGTCATTGATCAATCAATGACTTTAATCGGTCATATGCCCAATAGGCTACGTCTTAACAAAGATCACTTACAATTAATATTGCACGTAATATAAACAGATATAATCGACGATAGACCGCGAAATTGACACCTCTCCTGCGGGGCAGAGCCTTACCATCCTTGCCCCCCGCACCCCTCACGCTCCCTGTACCGTTACCATGAGTTTATGACGGTTTTACTCGCTAGCGACTACGTTAAAAAGTCTATGGAAAATGGCACAGCGCCCCTAGCGGACACTTGCAGAACAAAAATTTTCCAAACAAAAAGTTACGTCGTCGCTAGCGAGTAGTACCGACGTAAACTCATGGTTCTGCTCTCACCTGCCCTTGCACCCCGCAGGCGAAGTCTCAATTTAGCGGTTTACCTATCTTAGAAAGTATCTTTTATAATTTGGTATAACATATTGACACATTTTGTTAAAATTTTAGCAAAGCAAGTAAGTTAAGTTTAAGTTTACTGTTAATAAAAAGAAACAGTTCATTTCGCGTCTGAGTATATTTAGACTTTTCCGTTGGTTTTATATTCTTAAAATTATTTATCGGTCGACTTTCGTTCGTCTTCCCAATTCACTCAATACAAGGATATAAAAATTTGCAATACAAGGGTATAAATAAATTTAATATAGGTAATAATTTTAAAAGAAGACGAGCGAAGGTGAGCTCTATTTACATAGTACAAGAGATATACAGGAGTGTATAGAAATATCAACATCACAAAACTTATTTACAGAAAAATCTAGACGCGCAAATAAATAATATTGATTTTAAAATAACGAGGAAATAATTAACAGCTTAATTAATCTGATTTATGAGACAGTATTAAATACTTTTGACTAGAATATTGTTGGCTGAATACTTACACTTATTAGAAATATTATGTTTAGAATTTTTTAACAATAATAAACTAATGGCATCCAATTATGATACATTTTAGTAAATAAATAAAGAATACTTAATTGTAAAAAGTACTAGCAAGATCTCTATAATATTTTAATGTAAAAGAGTAGTAAAATATTCGCGATCTTCACATTAAATACATTGTATATTTTGAACTTACCAAACAAAGAAACTGAAGAAAGCAGACCTTAAAGGACTCATAAAAAGAGTTTAGAAAACTGATTACCTAATACTGCTCTTAAAATCATATTATTCAATAAACCATAATTAGCAACAAAACGAGTGAAAGTAGATTTTTCTTACATTAGTACAATACACATATACTTTGCCACTTAAAATTAGACGAAATACGAGCCATATTCGTGTGGCATGACGCCCCGCCGCGGATAGAAAGTGTGAGTGAGTGAGTAGTTGAGTAGATTCGTGATATTTGACGTATAAATATCTGCGAATCTGAATAGCCTTCTAGAGAAGTAAGTGGGGTTGTGGTACGTCCGGAACACGCTACCGAACTGGGGGTTAAACACTGCCTTTATTTCGTTCCTGGAAGCGAGATAAGAAGTCCTACAATGGGCCGGCATGAAAGCAAACACAAGCGATTATTTACAGCCAATCAATCATGACCGTCATACGATAAGTACGCGATTACCTAGTGCCAAACATAGGAAACAATCTGATTCATTTAGAACTAGGTCATAAATTAATCGAAAGATTTGCTTAATTTGTCATTGTTAAAACCACGCGACCTTATGGAATAAGCTCTGTTGTACGGTTTAAAGCCTCACGGATCGATAAAACGCCGGCGGGTCCAATGTTAATAAACAGATCCGCAATTTAATTGTAATAAAAATAAAACCAGTAGCTATAGCATAACTTTTAAATGTACGCAAACAAATGAAAGGAAAAGGCTCTGTTCTAAAAATACTCTTTGGCATTAGTCAGTCGCATAACATTCAATGCGGTACATAGGTAATTTTGTTTATCCAATGCGCAATAGCGTACAGTACAACATGTTTACATAGGATAAGATTATAAAGCATTTTTACACACGAGCGTAAGTACGTAGGCCCTATTGTAAGTTATCCGAGCATACAAACACATTTAATAAAAGTCATAGGAGATAAATCATCATTTAAAAGATCTGGGGCTTTTTCAGTGTCTCTAGATGATCTTATCGTTACTTCTCTTAGGCCTACTTATGCAGACCATAGTTAATATCTGACAAGGATAAAATTATTATCTAACCCAAGGTCTTTCTGTATCTGTCAAAATCAATGAAATAGCAACAGAATAATGATTTTATCCGGTCTTGGCTAACTTGGGTTTACGCAAGTGGAAAATGCCTTTGATCGCTGAATTTTCTACGCATTTAAAACTGCTTTTGCATTAGCTGTCTTAAACTCGAAAGGTTGCTCGAAAACCTCACCAATGTCTCAAAAATTGTAAAAGTATTTCATCATTCATCGTCATTATCAGCCAATGGACGTCCACTGCTGAACATAGGCCTCCCCCCGGTTTTCCATTGCGACCGGTTGGGAGTGGTATGATCTAGCGATCTTTTCAAGGTCATCAGTCCATTTTGTCGGTGGACGTCCTACGCTGCGCCTGCGCCATTTCAAGTAACAAATAAATATTTTAAAAGCGTTACTAACCTAAGAAAGTCCCGCTCTGCCATCCACTGGGCGATGACCTCGACGGCCTCTGGTTCTTTGTAGTCCTGGTGTTCTTCTATCAGCTGGGTCAGCATTTGTAGCCAGTTGGCGTTCTCTTTGAAGGACTGCGTGTTGAGGGTGTTGATCTCGTGCTGTGGATAAACGAAATAGTGTCAAATGTAATAGTGAGGGTCTGTTTTACCATCAACAAATAAACACTAAGGCTCACTTGCGCATGGTGGTTTAACCAAGGATTACGCTAATCCTGGATTAAATCATCATTCTGTCTTTGTCAGTTTATTTGACGTTGCTAGAAACAGAAATAAGGTTTGTTCCAGGATAAGCGCTGGTTTAAATCATCACGCGCAAGTGGGCCTAACTAATAAATAATTCTAATATGGAACGTCATTTTGTATGGAGTAATGGACAGATAACGACACTGGTTTGAACACTGTGAAACAGGCTGTCATCGATACATCAATCGAACAGAGGCAGGTAGTGCGCCGTCCAAAGATTTTATTCTGATTCTCAAACAAAAGTTTCTATCTATGCGTCAGGTGAAATCTCCAAAAATTACTTAATGAACGCACTTCTCCTGGGTGACTTATGGCGATATAGTATATGACGGCCTTTAAAAACTTTCCTCTTTTCTGAATTCTGAACATAAACTGTTGGTTGTCATAGTAAAGTTCTTCTTTTTGTAAACTCTCGAAACAGCTCGGAATAAGGAAATTGGTAATAACACGTTCAGGGACAGTGAACGCCTACAGGCGTGAAAACGTGGAACGTATTAATAATGACGACCCCGGGTCTTCAAAATAGTGCATTGCGCACACGCCTGTGTACTACAATATCTTCTGCTCGCTTAGCCGATCTCAGTTGAGAGGGGTGCCATCACCAAAGTCTATAGTAGAATATTATAATCGCAACTTTCAGACAACAAAAAGAACCCTTTGTCTTACACTTTCCGGGCGCATGCTTATACCATTCGGCCACTGACAAATTGGCAAGTCTGTTGAATTTTGCAAGTGCTTTTTAACGTGTAGGCTGCGTCATCTCCTTGTCTGACACAGTTGCTTTATGCAAGTGCAATTTATATTATAGTAGAGTATTATTTATTACTCAACTGTAATCTCGTTAATGATGGCGCCAGTGCGCCAGCCGTGCTCAAGAGTGACGTCAGCCAAGTCGCTGTAAGGGTGGTCGCCGAAATACAGCACTTGATGCCCGCTCCAGCCAGTGAGGTCTTGAAGTTGCTTCACTGTACCCTAGAAAAAAAATATTAAGAAAACAATAAGTTGTTGGTTTAAATTTTTGGTTAAATATTCGTCTCTTGAATTTGACCACTACCACCACTGATCGCTAGTCATGGTTGAGAGATTGGTGGTTGTAATTGTTCCGTATGGATTGTATGCTAATTAAATAGAGAATGAAGAGTAACAAAACGCATTTAGCACCTTGAGTTCTATATTAAGCAAGTAACATTTCGTTTCAATATTTGTTACCCGCTTCAAAAGGGACAAGGTTCTTTATTCGTCGCGAATAAATACAGGGTGTGAAAAATTAGCCAAATTAAAAGGGATCGTTCAGAGTCGAGCCCAGAACACAGAATAAATATAATTCCTGTATTCTAAACTCGACTTTTAACCACCTTGAAATTGGCTAGTTATTTTTTTTACATTCTGCATTTATCAGTTAATTTTTTTATCAATCGATATTTTAATAAAATTTTCGTAGATAGCACACATTTTATCTAAATGTCTCTAGGGTTACTGACCAGTAAGTAATGTTTTGTTTACTAGAGCCACCTAGAGCTGTCTAGACATGATTTGACTATACATATTTTTAATCACCTCATAATAAATGATGCCCTTCTCCAAAGACGACACTTTCTCCCAGATATGCGTGTTGGCATTCTTATCAAACACCCGGATTGGGCGCGACACCTCCGTGAAGAACTTGGGCTTGTTCGCGTTCACTATCACCACATCGAAGAATTCCCGCCAGTCGTGCCCGACCAGCATCTCCATGCCTGCGTTACTGAAGAAAAATGATAGTTTAAAGCACCGCCAAGAGATGGCGTTGTCGGTGTGTTAGACCGCAATGGTTAGTGGCGGACATTGATGCCCAATACTATACCTGCGTATAAATGTTTAGTATGTTTAACATGCTAAAACGGTTGGACCGATTTTAAATAATTTCGAAAAAGGTAATTGTTACAGACATTTTGGATGGAGGAAATCATCTCCTAAGGGTATTGCAAATGGCTTTTATCCCCATCATGATGATGATTGTACACGTTGTAATATGCGCGGATGAAACCGTGCGACGTCGTTATCCTCAAGCCTAGTGTATACCGAAAATACTATTAAAATGAAGAAATTATGAAAGTAAACTTACACAAAATGATAAGGACTATTTGTCACCAGGAATAGCTTCTTATCAGATTCTTGTAGCATTTG
The DNA here is from genome assembly GCA_963584085.1 of Pyrausta aurata. Taxonomy (NCBI): domain Eukaryota; kingdom Metazoa; phylum Arthropoda; class Insecta; order Lepidoptera; family Crambidae; genus Pyrausta; species Pyrausta aurata. The sequence goes on along the minus strand of OY757252.1, from coordinate 10,060,996 downwards.
GAAATAATTTCTCAAGTCTGGGTTGGGCCTGATGTACTCTTCAACATTTTGGGCTACGATCTTATGCATTATAGGATGGCAGCTTTGCACTGAGTTCTGAAAAAAACCTCATATTAAATAAAGTTTGGAAATAAATAAGACAGAAGTAATTGAAGACTCATTTTTACCTTTACATCCAAAAATAATATTTCTGGGTGATAGTCAATATGGTTCTTTATAAAATACTCTGCAACATTACACAAGAGTCCCATCTCTGGTACAGAGAACAAATCTGCCAGATGCACCATCTTTGCGCGGTTTGCCTGAAATGCATAAACCAAATTAAAAAGTTTGTAAAATATCATACTTTTACTTAAATATAAGGTTGTTATTGATGATTATCACAAAGTTTTGAATTTTTATTAATATACCAACAACAAACTATTTAAATAATTTGCAAAATATTCATATTCTATATCTACATTCAATGCACATGCTCTTTATTTATATATTTTTAGTTCAATGTCAAGAACACATTTTCCATAAATAAATATTTATTACAATATTGGTTCATATCTACTTTTCATGATCAAATATCAACATCATCATAATGAATGACCTTCTACAAAGATAACATTAGATAGATAAATCAAACAATATAAATCTGTCACACACACTGCACACACACAATAGATAACTTAGAAATAATCCTGATAACTTGTCACTAATTATAATAAGGCAGTAATGCTTCAGCCAAATGCTTTAAAGAAAATCTATATTGTCTTTATGAAACATGCAAATAAATAACAGGGGAAATAATGTATCAAACAATAACAGTCAGTTTGCACAAAATATCTCAAGATTACTTGTACAAAATATTATGTACATGTAGACACTGAAGAAGAAAATATGATAGCCAGACACGAGAGTCCATTATTTACAATTGCACATCAGTGTCATGTCACACATGGGCCTTGTATCAACACAAGAGGTAGGGGAGCACAAATGAATGATTGCTTACAAGTGCCGCTGATTACTAACACATATCTATACCTAACTGCATGTTTGCAATCATAAATCAAATGTAGCTGTAAAAAATCTCTATAATGCATGTTTTAACAACAGGCTGTAAAAATAAGCAGGTAGTAACAAATCAGAAATGTCATAACTAACTAAAACTATTTTGCTATTTATTTGCTAAGGAACATTTATTGGGAAGTCTACATTATGGTTGAATGACATACCTTGTTTTTCCGCTTTGCAAACAATTGCATGCCAGTTAATAATATCAGTAGAAGTTAACTCTTATTATAACTATACTACTAAACTTGTAGCAATTTCAACAAATGGTATCAATAAGACCAACAAAATTATGCTTTAGTTCTTAATCTTTTAGATTGTAGCCTTTCCAAAGAAATGTTAATATTTTTTACAAAACATCAATACTTTAAGTTTCTCAGATCTATTAGGTCGCAAAAACAAAAGAATGAACACATCCATGATGGATTAAATAAATTATACCTGCGTAGTTATATTACCTTGTGAGCCCTTGTATCACCTTCTACATAGGCAATCGGTATAATTCTGTTCTTATAGATTTTAAGCACTTCTTCTGTTTTGACCGGAGTGAGACCTCTATACACAGCACCAAACTGAATTTGTAGGAAGGAATCCAGTTTCAAGAGCAGACCTTTTTCAATGTCATAGTGTAGACCTCTCACAGCAAAGTTTGGCTTGTACTCTAAGTTGAGAATATCTGGTGGATACTGATAGAATAAAATAGAAAATTAAAATTGATAATTATAAGACTCTGATTGTAAAGTTCAACACAAAACAATACTCACATTATACTTTTCCAACAAGACTTCTCTTCCAAGATTATACAACAGGTGCTCCAGTGTGGGCTTATAGTGGGCCAGAGTGTAGTCATAGTCAAATCCATACACTTTTACTTCAGATAAGTCCAACTCATTGCACGCAAATACACCACGGGGGTTCACATCTTGGGGCAGTTTTTTAGCTGAGAAAAAAAAATTGTAGTAGGGAGACAAGCCTTTGTCCTAAGGGTTGTAGCATTAATAGCTTTAATTTAATACCAAGAGCTAGCCAGAGCTTTTTTTAAACATTTCATTTATAAGACAGATAATTGCAGTAAAATTGCGGTGAGTAAATACTTACATCGGCATTTAAGCTTGGTGCGACAGTACGCTTCCTTCAGCAAGTCCCGCGTCGAATACTTTTTGGCAAGTATTACGTTGCATAATTCGGTATTATTATAAAAATTACGGTTCAGTTTTTTAAGACCACCAGCCAGAGAGTTACACAGGCTCATTATGATGAAAATTGATAAAAACGGTGATCGAAATTCAAAAACCCAATTAAATACGTTTACGACAATCAAAATGAAGAGTAAAACTTAATTCTTTAGTAATGTTTACTCAAGAACTGAAAGATTTAACAATATTCTAATACAAACATGTGAAAATCGTTGCATAATTCTTATCTCCATTGAAGACACGAGTTATTTTCACAACTGTAAAAAAAATACTAAAAAAACCTGCCTGCTGAGTGCTGACCTGTCACCTGCCGCTGTCACTTGTCAGTTACTGTACTGTCAACATCTACAAACAAACAAACAATGTCAGGCGGAGGACGTTACCTTAGGATGGATGGATGGTATCGCTTCTCGGCCTTTTGGCTAAGATCAAAGTGTGAAGGATGGATGGATGAAGGAAGACAGACGAGAGCGCCGGGTTAAATCGGTATACCTATCGGTACTTACAGTTTCTGGCCCTTGGAATTTGACTAATTTAAAAATATCTCTCGTATAATGGCGATGTAAAGATTCTCACTAGCGCCCCTGGTGTCAAAATCGTGAAGCTGTCTAAGAACGACTCTTCATTTCAACAGTTTTCGATACAATTTACGTGGCAGTTTTTAGGGTTCCGTAGCCGAATGGCAAAAAACGGAACCCTTATAGTTTCGTCTAGTCTGTCTGTCTGTCTGTCCGTCCGTATGTCACAGCCACTTTATTCTGAAACTATAAGCATCACATAGCTGAAACTTGGTAGGTAGGTGTATTTTGTTCACCGCTTTCCGATTCAGATACAAAAAAGTAAGAAAAAATAATATTTAAGGGGGGCTCCCATACCGGTTTTTAGGTTTCAATTTTTTAGGTTTTAGTTTCATGTATGGGAGCCCCCCCTTTAATATTATTTTTTCTTACTTATTGTATCTGAATCGGAAAGCGGTGAACAAGATATACCTACCTACCAAGTTTCAGCTATGTGAGCGTATAGTTTCAGAATAAAGTGGCTGTGACATACGGACGGACAGACAGACAGACAGACAGACTTGACGATGATGGAGAGAAAGAGAGAGAGAGAGAGGTATCAAGGAAAATGAAAAAAAACTGCGTTTGTTATTTTTAATAAAAATAAGGAAATACAAATTACATTTCTAACTCGTTCACATCATACTTTTTTGTAGTCCTTTGCAGATTATAGTCTAGTAGAAGCCCTGAATGAATAATCCACATTTATAATGGCTCATTTACACGAGGCCAGTAGCACTGGCGCCAGCAAATTAGAAACCGTTCTATTCTATTGGACTGGCTTCGTCCACTGGGTTGGGCCAGTCCAATGCACTGGCCTGGCTCTATTTTCACGAAGCCAATACTGGCCTGGCTCGTCTACTGGCCTCGTGTAAATGGGCCATAATGCAGAGGAAAACAAAAGACATTCGATTTATAATTAATGATCCTACATAATAGGTAACGATGTAGGTATTTATATTTGAGGATATGCACTACCAATATAATTTTTACTACGATAGCGGAATTTATAAGCCATTATTTTAACATCCTTGCCCGCAAGTTTTATTTTACATTCATCATCAATCCGTGTAACAAAGCAAAGGGTGTATAGTGCCATTTCCAATTCAGGTGATGTGCCTATAAACAGGCTATCAACTGGCTTGTCCACCCCTTGTTGATTGAAATGCATTTTTATAACAGCACCTTTCTGTAAAGATAAAAATGATGTAAAGAGAAAATCAAAAGTAAAAACAAAATTCCTATTACAAAAAAAACAATAATCAGTATTAACAGCCGCAACTGCCGCAACCCGCAAGACGTCTAGGGATGAGCACGGACGAGTAAAAAAAGTATGAGCATTAACATAGATTTTCAATTCGACATAGCAAGCGGCGCAGCAAGGTGATCGTGATCCTGTCCATAGATGCGCTTTTGATCAAAGGGTTCTAGTTTGATAACTTTTTTGCGTTGCATCCAACTTTTACCTGCCCTGCCCATTACCACTTAAACTTACTGATTCGCGGGGTTTATCTGTATATTATTAACTTCTGCGTTATTATTATGTCTGGAAAATACAAAAATGTACTTACGTCGTTTAGTTGTGTATACTTCAAATAGCCCAGGTAATTAATACGGTTAGCTTGTTCTTCTTTAGAAAAATAAATCCAGTTATGTAATCCTACAATAAAGGACAAAAATTATAACAAAACATTACCTACATATTTTTTCTGTTGACGTAATCTAGTAAGTTGTTACGCAGGCTGCAAGTGTTTTATTTATAAATGCCACAAATGACTCATTGATAGATTGTATCTACTTGTTTACGAGGTGTGGTCCAAAAGTTTCTGGCTAGAAAAGTTTGGCGGCTTAAAATAAAATAAAAAATATGTCATTGCGATTGTCATTTATTCCGCTGTCTCGTGTATGATTTTGGTGTTTCTGTTGCTTGTGGTTTTGATATTACGGCGTTTAAACTATAGGAAGTTGGTAAATTTTCGATATGTTCAAATTGGAATATCGTTTCGTGATCAAATTCCAAGAAAGGCCAAGGTAACGCAATCCACCAAAACGATAATGGCAACGGTATTCTGGGATTGTTACGGAATACTGATAATTGACTTAAAAGAAAGGAATACCACGGTAAATGGCAGCTACTACGCTACCCTTATTGAGCAGTTACGAGAGGCGATCAAGCAGAAGCGACGTGGAAAAATCGTGACTGTCAGGTCTGCCTGTGTGGTCGCTAGATTTAGATGAAATATATTGAGAAATTTAGTACCTAATTGGTACTATTTGGTACCTATCGATAAAAAAATAGTACCTCAGCCCTTGGAATATTATATCATAAGTCTTATACACAGGCCATCCTGACGTCAGGTTGGCCTGTATGAAATTATATTTGGGTTTCTGTTATAGGTATCATTCTGGAACCTATGCTAGCATTTAGTACCTAATTGGTACCTGAGAAAATATATATCACATTTTGAAATATCATGATATTTTTTTAGATTTTGGATTTTTTAGATTTCCCATAATTCATATTTGATCCCTTTTACTACTCGTTTTTAATCATTTGTATGTTACCGGCGTAATTTGTTTCCCCCCTATGTCCTATTTAGGGCATCTACGAATCCAACAAATTTAAAATCATGAAAATCGGTCCACCAGTTCTCGAGTTATAGTGGTATATATAAGTGGTGTAACTTACAAGACTTTCTTTTATGTACATAAATAACTAGCGAACTTCGTTTCGTCCCGGTCCCGTTTTATGGTCATTATGCTATTCGGGGCCCAGACAAATCCAACAAAGTAAAAATCATGAAAATCGGTCCACCCGTTCTCGAGTTTTAAGTGGTTTAACTAACCTAACTGCCACGGGAACCAATGAACCCTGCGCGACCAACCAGTTTTAGGGTTCCGTAGCCGAATGGCAAAAAACGGAACCCTTATAGTTTTGTCAAGTCTGTCTGTCTGTCTGTCTGTCCGTCCGTATGTTACAGCCATTTTATTCTGAAACTATTAGCATCACACCGCTGAAACTTGGTAGGTAGGTGTATCTTCTTTACCGCTTTCCGATTCAGGTACAAAAAAATTGAAAAAATGATATTATAGGGGGGCTGCCATACATGAAACTAAAACCAAAAAATTTTTTTTTACTCAAACCTATTCGTGTGGGGTGTCTATGGATAGGTCTCTTGAAAATGATGTGGAGGTTTCTAGAACCATTTTTTCTAAAAGTCTAACGTTTGAGATATAGAAGCTTCCAAAGTGGTAAAAAGGGCGTCCCCCCCATCTAACTTTTGAACAAAGGAAGTGAAAATTTTGAAAAATATATGTAAAGTAGATCTCAACATGAACTTTCAACGAAAATTGGTTTGAGCGAAATCGAACCAGCAGTTTTTGAGATATAGCACATTTTTATCAACCGCAAATATAACTTTGTATTTCATAAAAACACTATGAAAAACAAAGTTATATTTGCGGTCAACAAAATATTGTTGTATTTTGGCTAAGTGGAAGTAAGAATACATAATTCAGTTAAAGTTGGCGCGGAACCCTCAGTGCGCGAGTCCGACTCGCACTTGGCCGGTTTTTATATAAAAGTTTTAACGGCTTTGGACGAATCCTTCCTGAAATGACACTGACAATATAAAATTTAAAAAAAACATCTTGGCATTATGGCGGGCAGCCAAATATTTTAGTTGTTATTTGAATTAAAATTAGAAATTGTATATTTTTTAATCAACGACTATACATAATACTTACACAATATGATTTTCAATTTATAGCTAAGCAAAAATGTTTGTTATTTTAATAACATGATGTGACTCAATTATCTTTGGTCCAAGCTTTGACTGCAGGCCTTGACTCTATCTCATGTCAATTAAAACTAAATTACTTTCCACCCTAGGGATGGATAAGCTATTTTCCACCTGGCTATTTACACAGGAAAGTTATATGTATTTTCCGAACAGGAGAGATGCAAAAGTTATTGATTGCAAAACATTTTCATAAACTTTAAAGTGCTCTCCTGTATAATTTGCAAAAATGCAATTGTGCGGTTATTTCACCAGATGATCGAATGTTATTATTTACTAGTGGTAACAATATTTAAGAACCGGTTAAGTGCGTGTCGGACCCGCGCACTGCGGGTTCCGTGCCACCCTTAACTGAATTCAGGGTCCACTTACTTTCACTTAACGAAAACATCACAATATATTGTGACAGCAAAAATAACTTTGATTTTCATAGTGTTTGTATGAAAGACAAAGTTATATTTGCGGTTGATAAAAATATGCAATATCTCAAAAACTACTGGTTCGATCTCCTTCAAATCAATTTTCGTTGCAAGTTTTTGTTGAGATCTACATCATATATATTTTTTCAAAATTTTCACTTTCTTAGTTCAAAAGTTAGATGGGGGGGACGCCCATTTTACCACTTTGGAAGCGTCTATATCTTAAACCATGGTTTCAAAAACCTCCACATCATTTTCAAAGACCTATCCATAGACACCGCAAACGCATAGGTTTGAGTAAGAAAAAATGTTTGGTTTTAGTTTCATGTAGTTTCATGTCAGTTTCATGGAGCCCCTCCTTGAATATTATTTTTTCTTACTTTTAGTATCTGAATCGGAAAGCGGTAAAGAAGATACACCTACCTACCAAGTTTCAGCTATGTCATGCTTATAGTTTCAGAATAAAGTGGCTGTGACATACGGATGGACGGACAGACAGACAGACAGACTTGACGAAACTATAAGGGTTCCGTTTTTTGCCATTCGGCTACGGAACCCTAAAAACTGGTTGGTCGCGCAGGGTTCATTGGTTCCCGTGGCAGTTAGGTTAGTTAAACCACTTAAAACTCGAGAACGGGTGGACCGATTTTCATGATTTTTACTTTGTTGGATTTTTCTGGGCCCCGAATAGCATAATGACCATAAAACGGGACCGGGACGAAACGAAGTTCGCTAGTTATTTATGTACATAAAAGAAAGTCTTGTAAGTTACACAACTTATATATACCACTATAACTCGAGAACTGGTGGACCGATTTTCATGATTTTAAATTTGTTGGATTCGTAGATGCCCTAAATAGGACATAGGGGGGAAACAAATTACGCCGGTAACATACAAATGATTAAAAACGAGTAGTAAAAGGGATCAAATATGAATTATGGGAAATCTAAAAAATCCAAAATCTAAAAAAATATCATGATATTTCAAAATGTAATATATATTTTCTCAGGTACCAATTAGGTACTAAATGCTAGCATAGGTTCCAGAATGATACCTATAACAGAAACCCAAATATAATTTCATACAGGCCAACCTGACGTCAGGATGGCCTGTGTATAAGACTTATGATATAATATTCCTAGGGCTGAGGTACTATTTTTTTATCGATAGTTACCAAATAGTACCAATTAGGTACTAAATTTCTCAATATATTTCATCTAAATCTAGCGACCACACAGGGAGACCTGACAGTCACGAAAAATCAGTAGAGGTGTGCGGCTTCTCCACGATAATGCTCCTGTTCACACTGCTGCAATAGCCAAAGCTGCTGTAGCTTCAGTTGGGCGGGTGGGTAAAAATACAGTAGATATTTATCCAATTTATTCCCACCCGGTAGGTAAAAATTGATTTTTACCTAATTTACCCAGGTGTTTATTAAGAATGCTGGGTATTTATTAAATTTACGTTGAATACTCATTGTTTTGAGTATCATTTGGCTGTGTATGAATACAAAGACCTACAATATGATTAGAAATATCGTTTATGCTATACAGTCAGTCATCATATTCACTTAAAATCATAAACTATATTATTCGTTTCAACATAATCGGATAATGTTGAGTAGTATGAACAACCGTTTTGTTTAAATAAGTATAACTTACAAAAGGAGTTATCTCAACTTTCCAATATTTAACTTGATGACGGGGTACTTGGTAGCGGTGACAGCACTCAATGTAAATCTGCATCTCGTCGTATTTTTTTGTTTTGCATCAGTATTTGATTTTATTATTTATGAGCACGTTTAACACTTTGACATATCATTCCTTAATTGCTAAAGCATTCTTGTATTATAAGTATTACATAACTATAAATGCACTCTACGCGATTTTTGTAAGATTTGTAACTCAATGTTTGACAGTACTACCTTAAATCCGTCGTCGGTCGAGAAGTTGTAATAATAGTTATAACAAAGACTACGCGCAGTGACATTACATTCAAAACTGGCAAGTTATAGCCAACGGCGATAGAATTGCGCACGTGGCAATCCCAGGTAGATAAAAAGATAAAAGGAAGGTAAGGAAAGGTATTGTGTTGTTTGCATACTTATCGCTTGTGTGACTATGGCCATTGTGTGATCGTAGAGCTGACAAGTAATGAATTTACTGAGCACTTCATTTTATTTTTTGTGTTAAATACTCTCGTAGTATTTTCTGAATAACTCGTTGACGTGACCTTTCGTAAAACGCTTTATGGTTTACACATCGATACGTTAGGCTGCATTATTGCAGTAAATGTATGTGTATAAATAATGTGTATATTTATAAAATTAGTTCGTACTTAAATCTACAAATACGCATAATGTACTGCATGCACTGAATAAAATTTTGTCCTGTTAAACTGTTTAACCTTACACAGTCTCCCTCTTCCCCTTTGGGATTCCCAAAATGCAAGTACGCACTGTATTTGCAACTAAATGACAGTTTTTATGGGATTTAAATATAAATATACCATTTTTATAGTTCAGTATTATAAACTACTTGAAAAGAAATTGAATCACACCATAAAAGTGACAAAAATTCAATAAAAATATTTCATAAAATTTTTTAAAACAGGCTTTTATTTACACCCGGTATCAATTGGAATCGGGTGGGTTAAAATAGCGTGGATTGGATATTTATCCAGTGGCTGGGTTTATATCCGGGTAGGCGCCCATCTATAGCTGTAGCAAAATGTGGCTTCGAGCAAATTCGCCACCCACCTTACAGCCCTGACCTGGCCCCAAGCGACTATTATTTGTTTTGCAAGACTTAAGGCAGACTTAAGGGGAAGACGGTTTTCTTCGGATGATGAAGTGGCTCAAGCGGTTATCGCCCATTTTGAGGACAAAACTTCAGAGTATTTTTTTAAGGGGATAGGAATGCTTATCAAGAGATCTGCGAAGTGCATTGTAATATAGGGAGACTATGTAGAAAAATAAAAAAGGTTTTGTAAATATATCTACTTGTTTTCATTGTTAGGCCGGACACTTTTGGACCGCACCTCGTATATTAGCTATTGTTATGGTATACTCCCCAAATCGTTGAAACAAATTAATGCTTTAATCAGTCAGGTATCAAACGACTCCCGGGAGTCGCATAATAATGGAATTTCTATTGTGTCTCGTTCACACATACTTGACGAGTTAAAATTGTACATAAAGTGTTAGGTGTTACTAGCAGTATCCCAATGTCTCTTTTTCAACCTTCGATTAGTTTTTTGATGGATTTAGCTATATTAATTACTGACCTGATACTTGACCGTTCTTTAGCTCCGAAACAAAGCTATGTTCAAAGCCCGAGCTGCTAAGTTTTCCTTTACCTCTGGAGTATAAGCCAAACCACAACTGCTTTAGAAAATCACGCTGCTGTCGTGGGTCCGGGGTGACATATCCTTAAAACAATAGTTTTTATTAGATTAGAAATATGTATTTCTTTTTTATCGATTACTATTTCTGTTCGATGAGTATTAACAGTGTATTTTAAATGTAAAAAGCGTTTTTTTTAATTGACTCAAACTTAGTTAAAGCCCGATTTGCGCCGGCGAAGGGTTTTATGAAAATCTATGCAAATTTTTGTAATCTACGCAATGATTTGATGTACGAGCTCGTAAGAAAATGAAAGTTTCAAAACCTTTGTCCTTTAAAAAGTTCATAAGATGACGGATCACAGTTGTAGCCATTATTGCATCCATAAAAGCGTTTTCTTCATTTCTCTCCTGTAATAATGAAATCCCATTCATGAATTAATTGCTTGCCTAGTTATACATTGTCATAGAGGTATTATCATGTTGTCGTAAGATAAGTATTAAGAAGGTACGATAATTAAAAGTTAATGAGCGGTATTATAATTTTTTTTTATACGTAAATCCTCACACTTGCAGAATGCAAATATAGAGATATAAGTAGCTATGTTGTTAGGTTTTGTGTTTCATATATTTTTTTATACAAAAGCATTTTTCTACACGATTAAGTTACTTTATTTTACTTTGTCTGTGACTTGTATGTACGTAAAACAAAAGCTGTAATAAATTTTTCACTTTACCGGAATTGAGTTTTAGTGTGACGAAACTTGGTTTCTAAAATACGGATGTAAGCACCTATTGGGGTCTAATCTTGTACTATTATACAATGTGTCCCGATCCCGACATCAGTGTCGATCGTGTCGGAGCCTTTAATGCTATGAAATATAGATTTTTTTATCGACAAATTGGCCCTCAATTTATTATTTTTTGTCACGGTTGTATTATGGCAGCCACAAGATATTTTAATTTTCATGTGATAAAAAATAGAAAAAAATATTTAAAGACCAAAAACATTTTTTTTATGTATTTTTTATTTATTGGCCTCTCTCTTGTGAAAAATCTAGAGCATCTAATTGCTTATTTTTTATTTTAAAACGATAGAAGAGTATGTTCACTCCGAAGTCCGAAACTTCTTTGGACAGAAAACAAAAAATAGAGGGCCAATTTGTCAATAAAAAAATCCATATTTCATACATTTCATAGCATCAAAGGCTCCGACACTGATGTCGGGACACATTGTTTATTCTGGGCTTGTGTTTTGTGCTTAAAATATAGTTGGGTACGAAGAGTAAATCCCCAGATTATTGCAGTTTTAAAATAAGTTGTAGGTACCTGAGGTGTGACGTATTCGTTAACGAGCGTATCTCTTTCATAATTGTCTAATAATGGCACAAACTTTTGTATAGTTGGAATATTCCATGCTTCTGGTGATACTGTAAGCAATCTGAAAGGTAAACGACATTGTTTAATGTAATCAATCACCAACTTACGGGTGAAGTAAATATTTTGATAATAAACCATCACTTGAAACTTCTTCGTAGTATTTTATACCAATCATTTTTTTTTAATGTTAGATTTAGTAGGTACTATAAATAATCAATAAAATAAGAAGCGTAGTCGGTCTGTAAAATTCAATAAAAATGTCCTACGATATCTACGCAACGTAGGTTATTAATATTTATAATTTGTGAATGTTTCACATTAAAATTTTCACACACCTTGGAAAATATACACACATTTATAAGGGTAACTCACGGTAAAGGAGCCTTATCATCTGTAGATTGTGAAGTTGTTTTTTCTTGGTAATTTATCGTAACGTATTTCGCTGCGTTATTTGTGTCCTTTTTCAGGAGCTCTTCGGTCAAAGTTTGTATTTCAACGTCTGTAGGCGTGTTTCCATTGGTACTTTGTCCATTTGCCAAAGAACTTGGCATAACGACTGATCGAGGAGTAGATGCTTGATAGTTGGTATTGACCGGTTTTGATTGAGTATTTATTGCGCCGTAAGTAGACGGTTTGTTTGTTGCACTAGTTGAAACTGCAGTGGGCCGATTAGCACCAGCAACGATGCTACTAAAACTCAAGGGTTTCGGGGTTGGATTTGATACCACTTTCGTTGACTGCGTCACAGGTGATGTTCTGGCTGTATTTGCTTGATTTTTTTCATTTCCGTGATTAACAATGGAGCTGTAGCTTGGCACTTTTTGAGGACCATTTTGCTGACCACTTTTACTATCATAAAAATTTACGAGGTCTTTAACTTTACTGGTTCCTGATGGTTTGTTTGTCGGAGAAGGAAGAGATGGAAAATTGGAAGCCACATAGTCCCTTTTTCCTGATGATTGTGTAACTCTATTAGGCAATGGGCTGGTCAGAGTACGCGGGCTGGTGTGAGTAGAAAATGTGGACCCTAATGACGGAAAATCTTCCCGGTTTGGGAATTTTGGATTTGTGGATGGAGAAGGCAGATATGGGAAATTAGAGGCTACATAGTCTCGCTTCCCTGATGATGGTGTCACCTTAGTAGGAATCGAACTGGTCGAGATACTGGCAGTAGTATGCGTTGAAGATGTAGACCCTAAGGGGGGAAAGTCCTCCTTTTTTGTAGTGGGGTTTCGTGAAGGTGCAACATAGTCCCTCTTTGGAGAAGATGTACTTTCTTGAATCGCCCCTGCTTCATGTTGCAAAAAATCAAGGTTTTGATTGTATCGTTGCTTATTAAATTCCAAGGCTGAAAACAAAAGTTTTCACATAAAAAAACAACTCTATAATTCCTTACATTTGTTACTCGATGGTAAGTAATTTCATATCAGTTTTTATGCCAGTTCAAAATTACGATGGAGAATGTTATACAGGGCGTAAAAAATACGAGCCAAATTTAAGGAGGTGGTTGTCAATCGAGAATAGATTAAAGGAAAAATATAAAAAAATATATAAAATTATAATAAAAAACATTTTTTCAAGTTTTTATATTTTTTTCTGTATTCTATCTACACCCATTGAATTTGGCTAGTACTTTATTACACCCTGTTAAGAATTTAATCTGTGGACATCTCATCTTACATCTACATACTCTTTTTCTTTCTAATACAGGGTGTAGAAAAAATCCAAAAAGCCAAATTCAAAGAGGTGTTTCTTTAAAAGATATTTTCCTGTAATCTTTTCTCGATTGACAACCTTGAGTATGGCTCGTACTTTTTTTTACAACCTGTAAATCACAAAAAAGCTTTTTGAATTTGCCGCGTACCGCTTACTTACTTCAATCTGCAAATAAAACAATCAAAATCTAACCAAACTAAGGAGGTATGACGGAAAATCAAATGTAGGTTATGATTAAAAAACAACCGTACCTACTCAGATTGTTTGAAGATTTTCTTTGTAGAATGTACAAACACACATGGAACTTTATTTTGATATCTACCTACGTACCTATTAAAAATGCGTAATCACTGTAAAAAATATTATTCACTCACCATCTTGATGACCCACCAATGCTATTAGCAAAACAAATACAATGAGCCCACGTCCCCACATTATACCTACGAGTATTACAACAAAATTATAAAATAAGAAAAAAACAAAACTGTGTCGATGTGACTACATGTACGTATAGATAAACAGCTCGACCTAATACTTGAGGTCAAGCACACATGTTTATTAGATTATTACTACCTCCGCGAGGGGATCACTTCGATTGAGCGAATATAATGGACTGATTAAAGATCAGTGAAGTCAAAACGTAGCCTCTTGTTGGTTATAGATTGTGTGTATACATGAGAAACCTTGACTTGACAGATTCTTTACCGTTATATTCTCTTGACGCGCAAGCGAATCGAGCATTTCATTCATTGTAGGCAGATCAACTTAATGACTATTTTATGTACATTTTTAATCTAACTACATAAATACTTACATGTTTTAATCTTAAGAACAAAGGGAAAGGGAGGAACACTCATATTTTTTTTTTCAGTACCAACCAAACGACTTAAAAATAAAATACTATTTTCATATACCTACCTATAATAATACTAAACGATTACTTAGTTCTATTACTTAGCGTCAGAAGCATCAACAACAGTACAAAATTGAAAAATTCTTGAATAAAAGCTAAAATTTTGTAAGTATGAAAAAAAAATATCAGAGGTTTATTTTCATTTCAATCTTTCAATTATCACATACTAATCTTTCAACAAAGCAAACCAACGAATAATTCTTATGGAACGCCATTTCGTAAGAAGTGTTGGGCATATAAGTAACCACCTGTATGTAACGTCTTTTTTGATATTTAAATTAATTCAAAAAGAAACCAAAGACTTACAATACTGATCATGTAATGGTAATCGGTTCCTTTTTCGGGCATTGGACGAAGACATAAGTAATACTTCCTTTTAACGAACGCAAGAATATTGATTTAACTAAGATTTAAATTAGGACTCAAGTCAGAAGAGTATAAAAAACTCCAAAATATTCAAATTCCATGAAATAGCCAACTCGGCACATCACTATTCGTTAAGGACAGGGGCCATATTCTTGAGACTTTGCCAAGATTTTTAAATACCGCCATCTCTTTCCCTCGCAAGGCCATGCTAGTATAAGCGACAAGGACGGCTAGATTGGGAAACACAACATTATATTGCAGAGTAAGGCCTCAGGTCGATACTGGTTACCCGCCCGTTTATGTCTTCTTCACCCTTACTTAACCCATAAGCTAAGGGAAAAACATAAGGAAGAAGGCTAAGGGCCTTAGCCCATATTTGGTGTGGTGCGTGAGGGGCGCGGGCAAGTGTATTCGCGCGGTGCGCCACACGTATCCCGCGCCGCGGCTCTGTGCCCCGCAGACGCGGTCTTTATTTCGCGATCTACCTATAAACGTAACACTAACAAACAGCCTATTTCACAAAGTCCGATTTTAGTTTAGTTAGGTTCACATTATTGTTCATTTCATTACACACACAGACACTTCCATTACTTTTACGAAATGATGTTCCATATATTGAAATCTTCGTTGGTTAGTGTTTTTATGTCGATGGTGAAAGGTCCTAAGTAACAAAAAAATACTAATCTTAAAGGCTAGGTTTAGAAATTTCTGCGTAGCTTGAAGGCCATAAGCGTCAAATTAATAATAATAACACTTCATGTGAAGTAATTAAAAATACACTTTAATTAGCAAACACATTCGATTATCGATTCTGATTTACTACGAGACAGCTGCGCAGTGCGAGGTGTGCGACTGCGTGCCGAAAAAAGACGCTGACATTACTGCTGTCATTATTTGACAGTACTTGACTTGACATTGACATTTTTTTAATTTAATTTTGTTTGTAAACAATAAACAGCCGTGTGGTGAACGAACCTGTGTACCGGAAAATTTAATTAAATTCTGAGTGAATCGTAGCATGCATGCAGCTTACGATGCATGTATAATATTAATAAACACGTTCCCATAATAATTATTGTATTAGCTATAATTTAGAAAATAAAGAAATCAAACATGAAAACCAACCTATCATATTTTGAACTTTTAGTCTACTTTTTAGTTTGGATTTCTGCTAACTTTTATTGTTTGTACAAATTATTTATTGCACAAAGTGGTAAGTACACTTACTCTGCCAGATATCTAAATCTACCTAGTTTCCCTTTTTTACAGTCTATAAATCATTACCATCATTTCTCATTTTTCAGAATTATACGGAGAAAACTATGGCTTGCTGCATTCTTTAGGAGAATTAAAACCAGGATGGAGATTCTTATCTAGATTACAAGATGTTTCAGATATAGAGTGGAGTAGTTGGAAATATTTTATCAGAATATCTTGGTCTTATTTGTTGATACAATTTCTAGTATCTGAGATAATAAGAAAAACACAGTCCATCCTCTTGAAATATTGGTACATTTTATCCAGTGTGGTTTTTATTGTAACATACATGGGCTATAGACAGTTGATAATAATTTTAGCTCAACCCCTTCTGTATGCCTCAATAATTATTTTTGGAGGGAAAAAACTTAGTATATGGATGGCTAGTATTTTGATGCTTATCAGCTATAATTCTTTAAAATATAAATATTTTTTCTGGTCCTATTTGGATAGAGATGATTTAAACGATGAAGAGGTTTATTTGGTTTTATTTACAATAGCTTGGATTAAATTGAGGTGTATTAGTTATTCTATAGATTACATTGATAAAAGACAAGCAAAAGGTGCAGTAAATTCATTCAACACTATTGAAATCTTAGTGAACATGTTGAGTTATGTTCTATATACACCGTTACTGTACATTGGACCAATTATCCCCTATGAAGATTTTGAGAAAAGTTTTATTGCTAATAATAAGAAGTTGACCCTCCGACTGAGAAGATTTATCTGCGATATGTTTTTATTCACTTCTTACACCTTCATGCTTGATTGTGCCTTTCATTACATATACTTTCTTGCAATGCAAAGTGATGTAGAGGTGTGTACAATTCAATTGTTGATGTCTTATTATAATATTTGTACCTGATAATAATTTAAATCTATTATTTTTTCAGACAATAAAAAGACTGCCAACTATAGCCTTATGTGGTGGGGGATTGTGGATGGGGTTGGAATTCCATATGAAGTATGTGATATCTTATGGCACAACTACAGCTTTTGCTAGGTTAGACAATATGGACCCTCCACCGACACCCAGGTGCATTGCTAGAATCCATGTTTATTCCCAAATGTGGAGGTACTTTGATGTTGGCCTTTACAAATTTTTAGTTAAGTAAGTATAAAAGCAGATAAGATTTGGGACTTCATAATTAATAATTTTATTAAATTGACACTGATAAATAACTGAAACACTTTTTCTTTTCCAGGTACATCTATAAACCATTCCTAGGTTTGCTAACCAGGAATTTGAACTTACCCAAAATAATAAGCAAGTTAACAGCATCGTTAGCAACTTTCATATTTATATTTATGTGGCATGGGACAATATGGAATATTTTTGTGTGGTCTGTTCTTAACTATTTAGGAATAACTTTAGAACACCTTGGCAAAGTTATTTCTGAGAGTGACAACTATAAACTGTTCAAAGCAAAAGTATTAAAAACTGATGCTATGGAAACGCGTTTTGTTGCAGCGCTTTGTACACCACTGCTTGCTTTGTCAGCAATTTCGAACTTTTATCTTTTTGCTGGTACTAAAGTTGGAAATGTTTATTTTGAATGCTTCATAAATCCATCATTGTTTAATTCAATGTTAGTATGCATTTCTTTATATGGGTGTTGCCACGTGTCTATTGCTTTACAAGATGTATCTTCAAGGACAGATTCTAAACAAAAGGAAATTGAAATAAAATAGTATTTTACAACTTTTTGTGCTGACATAAATGTACAGGAATTGACTCTAAAAATTGTTGTTTTAACTTTGTCGTCTGATTCACACCACTCACACTAGGTTACTCACTAGGCATTTACATTAATTACACAGTTTTTCTTTAACAGAAGTATTCCTACAAACATCTGTGATATAAGTAGTATTAGTAAAAACATTAACTGCCACAAGTCGGTATTATTTTTGTAAGAAATGTTTATTGATAAAATTGTGATGTCTTAGTTGTGAATAAAATTAATTGTGTAATAATAATGATTTTGAATCTTTGAAAAAACCTACCTACCAACACCATTGATTATTTTATTTTTATTTGCTATTCATTAAAAAAACATGTTTCAGTAACAAAAATAGTATATTTCATATTAAACAAGTTTAAGTATTACATAAAATCACACTTTCATCCTTACAGAGCTATTAGTTGGTATGTATTAGAGCCTTTTAGAAGTAGATAGGAATGTATGTGCATTGCTTCAATCAGCTCGGTGGCGTCGCCCGGCACACCTGCTGCCTTATGTATTTGTATTAACTCTTGTCTTGTAAATATGTCTTTTCCTAGCTGATGGGATCTTCTCGTAAGGACGTCCAAGAACTTTTTAAGCTGTAAATATATTTTTTGTGTTATTAACTCGTCAAGTATGTGTGAACGAGACACAATAGAAATTCCATTATTATGCGACTCCCGGCAGTCGTTTGATACCTGACTGATAAAACTTTTTTGTCAAATAGTCACTAAAAGTTCTAGACTAAAATATGTCGGCAACTGACTGATAGATAAGGATATGATACAGTTAATATTAGGCCCCAACGAAAACGAAATCCTTCAATACGATCATCGTTTTGCGAATCCGGGGCAATTGAAGTACGAAATCCTTACTACGAAGCATAAAACGTAATGATAAAACTTAGTTTTTCCTATTTCGTAATCCTCCTGTTGTTAAAACATGATGCATGTGCAATAATTTAACTTTGCTGAATTCAGGAAAACATTGATCCATGACTGCAGTTTCAACAAAGTACGTAGACTATACATTTTTGTTGAAAAATAGCTCTTATTCCAACTGCATAATGATACCGCAATGTATAGCTTGAGGTGCTGTCATCTGTACCTAGATATTTGGTTACGCATAAATTATTGACATATTAGTTTATTAAAAACATATCAACATACTTTACTCCTAGAGCTGACTCCAGAGCCGTTTATAGATCTTGATAGCTGGATGTTTCCGAATTCGTCGCTAAAGATGTCCACCAAACTGTGTTTCACGAGACTTATAACGTCATTGGCGTCTTTCACAGTAGCTTCCGATCTTAGGTCCACTCTTGCGCGTGCCTACAATAATATAATATGGGTGTACATTTTATGGAGCTCAGAATTTTATTCTCATATAATTACGTCATTAGTGTAATTTCCGATTTTTTTTATTTTTTCTTATCTTCCCTTTAAGTAACAGGGTGTAACAAAGGGCTCAACGTAGCCGAATACTCTCTCTTTAAAAATATTTTTTATAAAATCTGTTATTAATGAAAAAATCTAAGGATCATAACTTTTTTTACTAAACCGTGCACTACGCAATATATCGCGCGCGCCCATGCACACAAACTACACGCTCATACACACAACAACGCGCGCCTACACGTTCATACATTGCACCTAAATAAATAAATGAATATTTTTAATGCCTACATATAATAGTCGTTGCCTAGCCATTATTTTTGTTACATGCTTTTTGGTTTGATGACTGTAAGGTTAAGCTTTAAGCTTTTCGTTACACCCTGTATGGTGTTTCTAAGGCATAGTTCTGAAACTGACCTGTGTAAGTCTAATACACGCTTCCAACTGCCGCATAGTGATCGGCGTGCCATCTTGCGACCCGCCTTGGTAATTGTGACGGAGTTCCAAGTAGAAGTTTTGCAAAGCGTTCGCTGCTTCGGTACTCAGTTTCGGATGCACGTACCTACTTGCGTAGGCGATGTACTTCCGAAGCAAAACTAATGGCAACGTGTCGATGACCTCGCCAGGTTTTAGTCGCAAGCGTGCACTGAAAATTGAAATTGTAAGTGTTAAAATCGATTAGGACACTGTTAATTGGCGAAAACTTTTTTCAATTAAAGAGAATTTTAGATAATCAAGTAAAAAAATGTGAGAGTATGCTGAAGGTTAATTACTGCAATCAATACGTCTTATTAAGGAAGCGGGCACTTATGATTATAAATACCTACCTCAAAGAAGCATCACTATCATATTGACTAGTGTTTATGCTAGTATTCAAGGATTTGGAAGAACTTTTTCTTTTCTGCCCGCTATGCAATGCTAAAACGTGTTCCGATAACATTGCGTCGATTTTCTGAAACAAAAGATTGTTATGAGATCATTATTAATTTCAATAACTTCCATAACATATGAATAAATTATATTTCACAAGTATTACTTAATATCTTTGCAAGTAGCTAACCTCATCGGGTTGATCCAACAAAATAAAAACCAAGTCAAATCGTGATAGAAGAGCAGAATTTATCTTCAAATTTTCAGCAACCGTTTTTGCCCTGAAAAATAAATATACAGATTGGTAATTTCTTTCAAATGCAGAATTAACTCTGAGATACGGGATTGCTACCATGTACCTTATTATTTATGAGCTTCCGATATTTCGGCACATAAATAATAAGGTACATGGTAGCAATCCCGTATCTAACTATTCTAATGTTAGTAACCATGAAAGTTTAAAACAATATATTATCAGGATCACCGCTCCTGCGGTTGGTGGGTACACGAAACGGTATTTCTGACGCTCGGTTGGTACGCCTGTGTAAAAGTATGTACTGTTGTAGAACCTATTGTACTATAGGTAAACCGCTTCATTGAGACTTCGCCTGCGGGGCGGCGGGGTGCGGGGGGAGGCGATAGCGGGTCGCGCGCAGGGTGCGGGCGGCGCGGAGACACCCGCCCGCGCCGCTCGCTAACCGCGCTCTCGTCTCCCCCCGGACCCCTTTGTACCGCAGGCGAGGTCTCAATTTCGCGGTCTACCTATAGTAGAGTACCTATTGTAGGAGCCGGCAGCGGGGTTGGCGGCGGCGAGCAGCGTGGCGCGCGCGGCGAGGCTGCACACCACGCCGCCCTTCGCGATGCTCACGCGCCGCTGCTCCATCGCCTCCAGCAGGCTGCTGTGGTGTGCCGTCATCTGTGAGAGCGGCCATAGACAAACGTATTTTAAGATCGCGCCGCACTTATGCTAAGTCGTTAAATAAGCTCAGGATTTTACGTACTTTTGATGTCATTTTCAAGAGCTAAAGTCGCATTTCGTTTGAAATTGGTAATGCGGCAGATTCGACCTTTCATTGCACAGCAATGGAACTTAAACAACACAAATTCATTTCACTGTGCCAGTGGTTTATTAGTAGCCTACGATCCTTATATTGTATGAATGTTATTTAATAATTAACATTGAATATACATTGTAAAGGGTCAGGACCATTATTTTGTTGAATAAAATGCGCACACCTAATCAAGGTCATCCACACAGCTGACTTCTGTATCTGACGGTTTCATTCAATGCATCGGCGACTAGAGCGAACTTTCCACCCGATGGCAAAGGAAAGCGCCGGTATGGAGGAAACCTACAGGGTTACTATGTTTGTTCAGTTTCATCAGAATCTTTATCACTGCGGTTCAGTTCGCATACAGCGCCATCTAGCCGTTAGGAATGAAATCAGGATGTAGCTACGAGCGGTAGATGTCGAATATAATACATACCTTGTCAAGCTCATCCACGCAGCAAACTCCTCTATCAGCTAGAACCAAAGCACCGGCTTCTAAAGCGAAGTCACCTCCGGGCTCGCGACCCAGAGCGACCGTCAGCCCACCGGCGGACGCCGATGCCCCACATACGTACACTCCTAGAACAGAACAGATGATGTGTAGCTAATCAATGGTTGACTGGTAGATTATGATTTTAGTATTTACCTGAAGTTTGTACCTATTGTTTGTGTGATTAAGACAGACAAATAAATATTAAATTTAGACAACTTGAGCAAGTTATAAAAATCATAAAGAGATACCAAAACACCCAGACACTAGGCAATATAAATATATTAAGGCTTGGATTATAGCCAGATAAGAAATATTTGTTGAGATACAATACTTTTTTTGTCAGATATCATTTATTTAGGTAAAGGAAAGTTAGGAAGTATATATACTTTATTAGGCAGTTGTTTTTTATCGGAGTTCGGCCCTTAATTTATCGAAATAATTTCGACCCAACCAGGGGTCGAATTCAAGACCTCAGAGATGGCGACATCATGAAAACTGGTGACGACCATGCTTGCCATGTCACCTGGGAACGTCGTCAATAATACTTAATAGTACATCTGTATTTTAAGATAAAGTCAAATTATTTAAGTTCAAACTTATTCGATAGTAATCAACAATGAATTTGTACCTCTAGGGGCCGCATGGGCCGCTGCCTGTAACAACTGAGACTTTCCCAGCCCTGGGTCTCCGACAATCAGTACATGAGGGTTGGATCTTGGACCGTTCTCGTGTTCTGTGCCTCCTATGAGACCGAGAATGAGACCAGCTTTCACTGCTTCCTGCCCAAATATAGTGGGACATAGAGAGTGTACTAGCAACCTGAACACATCCTCTGATGCGTGGATTTCCTGAAAGAATATTTAAATTGATTACTTGAGTTCATTAATAGTCGAGACAGACAGGTTGTGACTGTCCAAATCTTTAGTACATCTTCTATCTTTAGACTTATAAGGAATTTATGATAGTTACACACTCATAGCTTGAGAATGGGTGGACCGATTTTAAGTATTTTGACTTTGTTAGATTTGTCTTGGTCCCGAATAGGTTAATAATAACCATAATAACGGGACCGGTCCGGGACGGAGCGGAGGTTGTACATAAAACATATAAACGTACTCCATTACAAAAGTAATGTACGAGTATATTATTTAATTAAAACTTCATGTATATCATACTTATTAAATTCAAACTTTAGGCACAAGCGATAAATGTACACATGGCGGACTAAATGCCAAAAGCATTATCTACCAGTCAACTTAAGTTCTAATCAGTATTATCTTGACTATGTAACCCACCTGTATCGCACTGTAATCCTTTAAGGTGAATGACACTGTCGGTTTACTGAGATTCCTTTGGCTGTGTATTGAGACTGCCTCTATGTAAAGTTGTAACAATCTCGCAGCTCTTTTGCCATCTTCACCACCCTTACTCTCTCCACGTACCTGGATAATTAAATTAAAAGAAAGAAAGAAGGAAATAAAAAAAAAAATAGTACACATCAAATTACAAACATAATAGAAAAACAAAAGTAAAACCATGTATAATATGCGCCAGACCAATTTTCTGGTTTCGAAGTAAGGTTTCATGTGTTACGAATACCAGACAAAAATTTTAACGGTCGCCCATAAATAACTTAGGTACAAATGTTCATGCTCAGCACATGAACATTTGTCCTTTGCGGGAATCGAACCCGCGACAACTGGCATAGTAGTCAGGAGCGCTAACCACTACACTAAACGCGTCGTCGAACATTGAACAATTTATTTAACACACATAAAGTACACTCTTCAGTGTCATGCATGTTAAATAAATTGTTGTTTGTTTGTTGCACTGAAGATATAAACCCAATTATATTGTGAGAGCAATTTCACAACATTGATGAGGTCACGCAGCCTACGCGTTAAAGAAAGCACTTGCAATCTTCAACAGGCTTGCCAGTGTGTAGTATTATATTATCTGTGCCAGTGTGACAGTAGCCGAGTGGTATAGGCATGCGCCCGGATAACGTAAGACACGGGGTTCGATTCCTCGTCTGTCACAGTTGATTTATAAAACCCAAGTTTTGTTTGGTACACCCATGCATGATATAAATGTGCACTAGCATAGTTATTGTGTGTGTTGTGGTAAGTAAGAGTTCAGAATATTAGCTGCACATGTATTAGTATACATGTGCAGCTAATATTCTGAACACTAATACAGCTGTCCTAAGGTTTTGTTTTTATATTCCTAAAATAAAACCTTAGGACAGCTGTTTTAGTGTTAACAGACTTTCATATTTGTACTATTAGTATTGCAGATTTTAATAATACTGACTTTGGATTACCTGAACAATACCAGTCACAGATAAAACATCCCCAGGACATGCAGTGCCAACTAAATCACCTTGCAGTTCAATTTCAACACTTCTAGGAATAGTCCCTGAAATACCCTGAAATAAACAAACGCATTGATGCATACATAAAAATCTGATAGCAATTTAATTACATTATAAGTAAACCGGTTTATTAAGACTAGTGGCGGGTGTATCCGCGCCGCCCGCACCCCTCACACGCCCCGCTCTCGCCTCCCCCTGCACCCCGTAGGCGAGGTCTCAATTTCACAGTCGACCTACAAATTGATGTAGTTGCAATAAGGGTTATTTTGCAACAAAAGTGGGTAACCTGATGTGCTGGGTGTACAAAAATGGAAGCAAAACAGCTACCTGAGACTGGATTTCTTGTATTTTTGCCACTTGCCAGTCGGTAGTGCTTGTGAAAGGAGAAGACTGTAATGGGTCGAATCTTGTACCACCGTGACAACTTTGACACACAGTAGGTGCTGGAAAATTAAATAGAGCCTTAAAAAATCTTCGAATTAAGCTACTTCTTTTTAAGTCAAATAATTAAAGTTGTTTGAAAATGTTAAAGAAATTGTGTTTGAACCTTAACCATATCATTGCTTTTAGCAGGTGAGACTGAGATTGTGGTCATACATCTGTTTATGAAAAACAAAACTAATAAAATATGACAGGTACCTGTAAATACACCTTGCGGCTGAACAATGGCTTGTATGTTATGGCAACCGGAGCATTCGAATGCCATTGAGGTACATATCAGGCCAACACTACCAACACGGGTCACTGTCCCTTTGATTGTAACCAATTTGCCTGTAACATAAAGAGTTTCATATATTCACAATCAGGTTTTAAACTGTCATAAATTTAGTTGTATGTCAAGTCGTACCAAGAGACCGTCAAGGATTCTATTCTGAGCCATAGCTCAGAATAGAAATAAATGGAGAAAAATCCACCTACAAGAGCATAGCTCTTAAATGAAAAAGATGAAGAAGTTTAGTTAATGTTTTACTTACCAAAATAATTAACTTTTAGATTCGACAGTGGAATGACTGGTTGGTGATTCAACACTCTAGCTTTTATCTTTGCTTCAAACTTCAGGCTCTAAAAGAAAATCAAGAGGTATTAAATTTAATGTAGCAGCTACTGTTTTCAACTTTTTTTGTGTAACATTCACGTTTTGGGAGTGATATTCCAGGCAATG
Organism: Pyrausta aurata; assembly: GCA_963584085.1. NCBI lineage: Eukaryota > Metazoa > Arthropoda > Insecta > Lepidoptera > Crambidae > Pyrausta > Pyrausta aurata. The sequence continues at coordinate 10,035,921 of OY757252.1, read as the reverse complement.
TGAAAATATACCCCTTCTTCCTAGGAAGGTACCTTTCAGACATATAAGGACCGCAGGTTCAGTATAGCTGCTCTAAATAAACATGTAAGCATGTAATGGCCGGCTACTATTAATTACCTGATGTAAACAATATTCCAATATCCGAAGTGTGATTTCTGGCTTTTCAAACAACTCAGTGCTAAAAGTAGGCCATTTAGTATTAAAATTAGCATCATTGACAAGACTTTGTACATCTACTGGAATACTACGAGTTTGATTTATCTTTTCCAAGTCAAACAAACTTCGGTTTTTTTCTATGTAAGATTCAAAGCATTTCATATGCTCTGTTATTTCTTGGTTTGGTGGATACTCTGCAAAAATCAATTCGATTATGAGATACCGTAAGGAAGGAAAGGCGGAAATACCATTCATAGTCATCAATACAAGATACAATAATAAAATTGCCAAAATTGTACCTTCTGTAGGAAAATATAGCCTCCATAAATTGTTTTCGCAGTTTAGAGACAAAACTATGGGTATTTGATTAGCTGGTGCTCTCGAAGAGCCAGCATTACTAGATATTCGAGCCGATGACGAAGAATTGTTTAGGCTCCTATTATCTGCGCCACTTGTGTTGTTTCCTCTATTGGACCTGTACCAGTTGTTTCTATAACGACCTCTCCAGTTGCGGCGCATGTTTTGACTTTAATTTAAATAAAATTTCAGGCTTTCAGCTGCTCAATACTCGCTTTTTTGGTGTAAACTCCTCAATATTTTTTCGCGCCTCACTCGCAGTTTGTTTTTTGTTTACATTATTGTAGCTGTCAATGTGACACTGAAAGCTGTCAAAAATGACACTGACAGTTTGTTTCTTAAATAATCTTCAACAGCACAACGCAATTTTGCCATCTTTCGATTATGCTTTTGTTAAATCGACCATTTACAAAGAATATTCAAAAATATGATTCCCTTCATTTCAGTAAGATAATTTCATAACCGTTTCTGTTAAAAAAGGAGTGAAGTTATTTAACTATTTTTAATTTTAAAAATATAGGAAATCTTCCATTTAGTTCACTTTATTGTTATGTTGTATTAAAATGGCCAATTAGCCTAGTGCCAAAGTGTGTGTTAGCAGGAGATTATAAGTAAAGATTTTAGCGGGAAAATCTTTAAAAAAGTTTTTATAACAGGTTGGGTTTAATTGTACACAAAAATATCACGATTTATTTCGTACCATAGCACTGTTGCGAGGGCCACTGTGGTGCCACTGAGCAGCTGACTTTTAGCATTTATATTTAGTTCCAAATTTGAAAAAGTTTAAATTTGGAATGTTTCGTTTATTTTGCGTTCAAATGTGTCAAAACATGTCAAATCAATCAATGACCTCCGTGAAAGCTGTTGCGTGTTGTTTGTTGAATTGAAATAATTTGTTAAAACTTTGCTACGATGTCTGCTGAAGGCGGAGAGGCACCTCCTGAGCCTCCGCCCGAGGGTACGGCTGAAGGGGCACCGCCCCCAGAAGAAGGAGCGGAGGGAGGTGAAGTTCCAGAGCATGAGGAAGAAGGAAGAAAGAGTATTGTGAGGATCGATGATGACGGCCCAAGGATGACCAAGAAGAGTGTGCCATACAAGCCGCCAGAATCTTTGAGCCAGGACCGAGTAGATGTAGACAGAACAGCGCTTGAAGCTATTCTGGACGTCGGTTCCCGCTTGCATAGTATCCAGAAGAAGAGCCGAGTATCCATGAGCACTTTGGCCTTGGCTCACGAGTCTTACAAAGATAAGCAAGTAAATAAAGTTTAAAACTTAAATTTTGTTCGTTTTAATAACATAGATATAGTACCCTTCTTTTAATCCTTTAACGTTTTCTAGGCCAAAGCCAAAGAAGCTCGTAACAATCGAGTGGGCGGCTTGAAGACGCAAACTAGGTTTTTGCTAGAGAATGCAGCCACAGTATTAAATAAGCCTATCGATTATGTGCTGGTGAGAGAGCTTACTGAATTATTTACAACTATCAACACAGAATTATTTTAATAGGATACAATTAAACGATGAACTGTATTTTATATAATGTTTGTAGGAAGGAGTTTATGACGCAGATGTTCATATTGATTTGTTAGACAGCGCTGTAGCGGAAGGTGGTAGAAATTGCGTGGTTCTTTGTGATGCGAAGTTACCTCCACTTAAAATGGGTACGAGATTTTTCCATTTATATATTGTTTTGTAAAACTATCTAGGTATTTACCTGTCTCACCGACTCTTTCGGCCTGAATCACAATGTCTGAAAAACTTCCCAGTAGCATTTCTGTCCGTCCACTACCTACTTCATACGAAATGACGTTCTATATTAGAAATACTAGTTAGTTAAGTATGTGCCTAAGTGTCGGTGGTGAAATAGGATCTTAAGCTAAATTCAAATGATCACAAACTTCAATTTTACTCTCGACTGTCTCTCAAGTTATTAATATTAATACATGTAAGTATAAGATGAAAACTTTAACTAAATTGATTGACATAAGCCTTAGCGTGCATACAGATTTTTGTTCTGAAAAAAGGGATGTTTCTATCTTTCCTCACATCTGATTCAAAGCGCTCCGTCGTTTTCATACAGGAACGTAAGTAATAGCAAATTGACACTACCAATCGTTGACCTACTCTTTTCAGAGTCTGGGCGCTTCGTCCCAAATCAAAAAACATGGATGGACAGAACTTACATTTCGGATGCCTCCACAATAGGTACCGAGGGACGATGTGTTGCTTTGTACAGAATAAAAAACAAAGCAATCGATGCGAAGAATGTGACTGAAGTAAGAGTAATAATTTACGTTAGCAATGATTATGAGCGTGTCTTGCTGCGTGTGTAGATTAGGGAGAGTAATCATCATTATCAGCCATAGGACATCCACTGCTAAACAAAGGCCTAGATCCTCACGGTTTTTCACAGCGACCGGTTGTGAGTTGTTTGCAGTCAGTGTGATATTGCGATCTTAACAAGGTCGTCTGTCCATCTTGTCAGTGGACGACCTACGCTGCCCCTTTGGTCGAAGGGTCTCCAATCTAGAACTTTTCTGCCCCAACGGCCATCTGTTCTTCACGCTAAGTGACCTGCCCATTACCTCTTGAACTTACTGATTTGCAGGTCTCTGCCCGTTACCTTAGTTCTTTTACGTATCTCTTTATTTCGCTCAACATTAAGTATATTCTAGCTTCTAAAAGTGAAATTACTGAGGCAGACTTACAAACTTATAGCCTATTCATACCTGTAGTGACTTCACGGGTCTGACATCGCTGTTTCAAATCTAGGTATAGTCAAGCAACAGCTAGTGTGTTACTTGACTTCGAAGCTTCTAGCTTCTTATTCCTCTAGATATTTTGTTAAATGGCGTGAGACTGGATTCTTACTAGCACGCCATAATACCGATGTGCTAACAGACTAATATCTGTGATTTGTGTAGTTTGTTAGCGTCAAAGTTAATCGTCTTGTTACAATTTTGACGAAATGACGTTTGATTTGTTTTCTTTCAGGATTACTACATGGTTTTCTTCGATATGAACCAAGAGACAGAGAACGTGGTATCAGGGATCTACAAAACAATGACTCGAGTCTACATTCCTGCATTGAAAATGTGTAAGGCTTGGGGTGATATTAACCCACCAAATCCGAGGAGTGAAGAGATAATCAAATTTTATGTGTCGAAGATAATGCTGTTTAACGATTATCTTGCCAGTAAGATTGTCACAATTATTCATTGGCTCAGTTACAACTTTTAAATTAATTCTAGTCTGCCGTGTTTTTTTTTATAATATTATGGACTTTGTCAGCATACGACGCGAAAATTGTAGAATATAGTGCTACTACCGAACCTAAACTTAGTCATAAACAAATAATTGTATCAATAATAAAGTAAGCAAATGTTTACAAGTAGGTTCGTAAATATGCTAATCAATAATAAAAATAAATTTCACCTAAGAAATAAGTATTTATCATCGTAAAAACAACTAAAACCTTACTGTAAAAAGAACCTTATTTTCAGCTGCACTGAGCAGCTGATTGTCAATCATCATAACTAAGGTTTCATCTACCTAACTTACTATAATTCCATTTTCTATTTTCATTTAGAAACAAAGATCGACTTGGATTGTTGCACGAGGTTCAAAATAAATATGACACTGTACGAAGAAGAGTTATCAGATGCAGAGAAAATGAAGGCGGCGATTACGAAAACGCATGTTCTAGAAGAAATATGTTCCTACGTAAAGCAATGGATGAAGCAAATTACGATGGTAATATTTTTAATGTGGGGCAGGATCATTTAAAATAACGGCTATTTGGGATACAGCTTGTAGCGAATAGGTACGTATTAAAAAATATGAGGCCGTTCCTTTGCCTTATGCTAGCACGACCTAGCCAGTGAGGCCAACTATGTTCACATTGTGACTTCATGTATTTTCTGTACAGCTTTTATGTGCAATAAAGAGTTTATTTTGAAAGGGGATGGCTAAGCTAGAAACGAAAATACCAATTGTTTTGCAGGTAGAGCTTCTGGTTTGAGTTAGCAAACAGGAGACGTTCTCTACATTGACCAAAAAGTTACTTAGTTAACTAACGCTAAGGTAGACTGCAAACTTGAGACCTCGTCTGTAGGGCGGCGGGGCGCGGGCGAGCGAGCAGCCTCTCTCGCCCGGGCTGCATGAGGGGAACGTTCGGCGTGGATACACCCGCCCACGCCCCTCACGCACCACGTTCTCGGCTTCCCCTGCGCCCCCGTACCCCCGCAGGTGAAGTATCCATTAAGGGGTTAACCTATAGCATAATTCCTTAGGTGCTAGTTCAAAGTCAGCAGCTGCGACGCGAGCCGTCCAACATTGGTCCGTTGGCAGAACTGGACCACTGGCGTCGGCAGCTCACCACGTTCACATCCATCATCGAGCACATAAAGAGCGACCCTTGCCAGATGTATATCCACACTCTCATACGAGCCAAGTCCAGGCTTATCAAGGTACGTGACATGAAACGAAGCTACCATTTTTATTAAAAAATGATTGTTTATACTATGTCGGATTGCCGTCTTACCCAAGAAAGTGAAGGAAAAGAGAGTGTCCTTAGGTATTGCGCACATACTGGAGTACTTTAAAGGCCGTTCCCTACATGCATTCTATGTGTGCTTTTGCCCTACTAGATATAGAAATGGCTACCTTTAGATTTTTTGTCCCTATAAAACTTCTGACAGTAGGTAGAAGCGTCTCCGGTCGAGGATAGCTATCTTTGACTATAGTTTGTATATAGGGAACGGTGGTAAACGGCGGTAAATGATTGGCAACCGTGATCGGATAAGGCCAGGTGGAAGTACCAATAACTTTACATTACTTTCAGAAATGGAGAAAACTTGATAACCAAGTAACTGACTATTTCAATGAATCCTATGACAACGTTAAGTATTTGTATGCTTTGGAAAAATACTGCGAACCTCTCTACAGGTATTAACGTCGGTCAATTTAAATTTACCACTTGCATACACAAGATATTTATCCTAAAATAAATACTAATTTTGATTTATAGATGCGATCCACTCACAATGCAGCAATATATACCAGGTTTGTTATACACGGTGCGTATGATATTCGCTACGTCTCGATATTACAACACAACAAAGCAGATATCGACGCTTTTGGTCAAAGTGACCAACCAAATCCTGAACATGTGCATGGATTACCTAACAAACCAAGGGAAGAAGACCATTTGGAATCAGGACAAATGGAACTTCATTAAAAAGACTAAGGTACGAATTTCCAAAATCAAGCCTTTTCACTAGAGTTTGAGCATGAAATGAGAAGAATTCAAAACGATTTGGGTATTTTTCAGCAATGTCTAAGTCTGTATGGTTTCTATCGCGAATGCTACAGTGAAACTCAGAAAGAAATGATGGAGGCAGCAGACGAAAGACCGTTTGATTGTTCCGAGATGTATATTTTTGGTAAATTTGAAACTTTTAGGAAAAGAGTTATGAAAGTAAGTAAACTTAACACTTAGGTAGTACATTCAACTAATGAGCGAGTATATTATCAGTACTGGACCAAAAATTATTGGTTACCATCGTTAATATTTCAGATCATGGATTTGTTTGAAACCTATATCACTTATTATGTGTTGAACAAGACAACATTGGAGGGTATAGAAGAATACGCAGCCAATTTCAACAAGTTATTTAAACAGATATCTTCGAAAACGTACAACGCCATGGACCACAGAAGACCAGATTTCGACAAAGACTATAAAACCTATAAAGATAACGTGGCCACTCAAGAGTTGCTATTGGAAAACTTTATGATCAATGTTAATATCGAAATAGTATCCGATACGTACATACGGTCCCGGGCTCTCGCGTCTTCCACCTTTATAGCCAAAATCACTTGCACATCACGTCGTCATTTGTTTGAAGTGACGCCCGTTTCTGCGTGCGTTATTTGCGTTGAAAATTGGTTAGGCACGAGAGTCCTCGACCGTATACGATTCATATCTGAAGTTGACGCTTTTGAAATATTCTTCTTCTTTGATTTAACGTGGTATATTTGATGTTTCAGAGTGTAAATAAATGCCCCACCACAGAGATCGCTTTGCAATTGCTTGCTAGATTTGAAAAGTTGAAGCTGGATTGCTTATACCTTGAAGATCAATATTACGATTTGATAAGCAACTACACTAGTGAAATTGAGTCTATACGAGACAGGTAACTGAGATCATTTGCTCGGATAATACGCGTATTAAATTTTATAACTGTAGTCAGCGCGTTAACAACTGAGTCGTGAGGCCAGAATGTCAACAGAGATAGGAATATTCAGCGTGCCGCTTTATCAGTAAGTGCAAACGAGATAGATTGAACACGTACTGGACTCAGTTGACAACACGCCGACTGCAAGAGATTGAATCGATAGACTCATTCTGAGTTATGGCGTGGCCAAAAGAGATATTTAATTTTGAGATATTTTCTTGATAATGTTTTAAAATAGATACAATGAAGAGCGGGAGGACCCAGAACTGCCAAGAAACATGCCACCTGTAGCTGGTAGGGTAATGTGGATAAGGTTTTATGACAAGAACATCAAGAGGCCTATGGAAGAATTCATTAAACATCATGAAGTTATAACTCACATGGTAAATGCGCTTGATCCATTCAAACTTGAATCATATAGTTATGCAGTTATTTTGATTCATAATATATTTTTTTACAGAATACGCAAAGGTGCATCAAACTATACAATGTGATGTGTATAGTTTTCACAGAGTTTGAATTGATTTATCACGATGCATGGGCGGAAAATGTTGGTCAAGTAAGTTGAAGCATCTGCATCCATCACTTAACTTATAGTGTTTGTTTTTAATAATCACATACAAACAATTTAATTATTTCAGGTGCGATTAGGTCTCATAGCCCCCTTACTGATAAGACATCCGACAACGAATATGTACATAGTAAACTTCAATCTTTACATACCAGAATGTATCAGAGAAGTTGAGTACATGTGGCAGTTAGGTTTGAGTAAGTACTAAAATATTTGCACGTAGTAAAGTTTTATGTAAAGAAGTCTCCAGAAAAAATAATATGTCAACTTTTTGTACCAGGTGTTCCTGACGGGGCCCAAATAGTTGCATTCTGCAAAGACAAAATTCTTGGAAACTTTGAGAAAATGAAGTCTCTAGTTGAACGTAACAATCAGATAAGAAAGTAAGATATTCAGGACAGATACAACTATGAAAATTATATTACTTAGATAGCTTTTATATCTACGAGTGATTTTGCAGGAGTATGCCCAAGTTATATCTGCCTCTTTTGAGAGCCCAGCTTATAAAACTGGAAAAAGCTTTTCAGCCTGGTTTGTCGACCATCACATGGACATCACTGGAAATTCCTGCTTACTGTGAAAATATTGAAAGGATTCTTGATGAAGTTGATCTTTTTGTAAAAGAGGTATATTAATTTCAGTCAAATAATATCCACATTAGTTTATTTGGGTGAATTAATATGTAGGACAGCGAATGTAAGGACGTTGTAAAACAGCCCACTAATAAATATGATTTATATTTGATGTGTTTTACAGGTGGTTGATATGAAAGAGGCTCGTATTGATACCATACTAATGTCAATTACAAAGACTGTTCTGGTATATTTACCTGAACGTGCTGTTGACCCTATCATCTTTTATGAAGAGAATTTGGTTAGGCGTGATGAAATTGGTAAGAAAGACAATACATAAAGTTAATAAAATATTACATATTTAAAATTGTTTAATATAATCATTTCGATAGCTGCGGAGTTGCAACAGAAGTCTTGGAATGCAGAAGTAGCAGTTATAGAATTGATCAACAAGTTTTTGGGGAGTGTACCCGTCAAACAAATTCAAGATTTGAAAGATAACTGGTAAAACATGGTTTGGAGTCAAAATATATTAGCTAAGGAATTAATTTTATAAATCTTTATCTTATTTTTTAGGCTTGATGTTGAAAAGGCTTTGAAACAAGTTACTTCAGCTACACGAGTTTTTCCTGAAGATGCTGGTAATCTATACCAATAAAATGCTTTGTCCTGAACGACTGACTTATTGATTGACTGACTGACTGACTGACTGACTGACTGACTGACTGATGGATCAACGCACAGCCTAAACCGCTGATTGTAGCGACCTGAAACTGGGAGGGTGTGTTCTTTGTATGACGAAGGGATCCGATAAGAAAGGATTTTCAGAAATTCTACCCCTAAGGGGGTCAAAAAGGGGTGCAAAGTTTGTATGGGACAGCCAGATCCCTTGGTCCAATCTACTTCAAATTTTGCATACACATTTTTTTTCAAAATTTACAGAGGACTAATTTAGTATTCTATACCAATAAAATGCTTTGTCCTGAACGACTGACTTATTGATTGACTGACTGACTGACTGACTGACTGACTGACTGACTGATGGATCAACGCACAGCCTAAACCGCTGATTGTAGCGACCTGAAACTGGGAGGGTGTGTTCTTTGTATGACGAAGGGATCCGATAAGAAAGGATTTTCAGAAATTCTACCCCTAAGGGGGTCAAAAAGGGGTGCAAAGTTTGTATGGGACAGCCAGATCCCTTGGTCCAATCTACTTCAAATTTTGCATACACATTTTTTTTCAAAATTTACAGAGGACTAATTTAGTATTTTATTAAAATTCATCTCCTGAGGGGGTTAAAAAGGGGTGCAAAGTTATTATGGGGGTGATTTGCTTCGAAGTTGATATCAATACTCTTTAGTGCTAATGATACAAATATTTTTTATTACATTTTTGACAATCATTTGACATGTCTGAGACACAATGTTTTGACACATGTTTGTTATTGATGTTGCTCTCGAGAAGAGATTTTATTCCTTAGAATAGTAAATAATATTTTTTTTGTGTTTAATCAGCGTAGGTATCAATCGTTCTGTGTCCAGTGTATATTGCAGATCGTATGTTCATATTATTGTAGGTGGACATTCTACGCTGCTCCTGTGGTCGAAAGGTGTCCAATCTGGAACTTTTCTGCAAACTTCGTGGGGGACCTATGTTTAGCATTGGACGGCTTTTGGATGTTGATGATGATGGTGGCGTAGATCTTTACATAGAATTGTCCCTTTCAATTTACGGTTTGAATTCAAGAAAGCGGAGTATGTATTCGCTATAACCAATAATCAAATTCAAACTCATAAGGTAGCGGGAGAAAACTTGAAGGAATTTGCTTCTCTCACAGCCTGTATGTGACATGATGCTGTGTAAGCGCAGAGAGTAGCCTGGTCATATTAGTACCCGAAATAAATATACGATTGACGATAGGGCGTACGAAGTATTTCCATTTTGTTGTAAAATAAAAAGATAATATACCTGTGTAAGTTTGACCATTATACCGGGCTACGTGTTGTGTGTACATAAAATATAACATTTATCTGTACGCATTTCTTTGTATATATGTATTTTAAAACTGGATGTTTTTGTTTGTTTGTTTGAACGCGCTACTCACAAGAACTATTGGTAAGGTTATAAAATATGATAGATAGCTAATTTATCAGGGAAGGCTATAGTTTAATGCGTATAGGCTCATAAATTTTCGCTACGATCTATGGGAACGGAGTTAAACTAAAACGCGCGTACGAAGTCGCGGGCGGGCCGCTAGTTTAAAATATAACCAAGTGCTACACAGTGTATTAATAAGTTAAATTATTAGACTACATGTGTGTTTACGACTTTTAGCATTCCTCGAAATTGAAAATCCAGACCGTTTTGACGTTTTGCCTACTTTGAACGAATGCAATGAATTATTTGCTTATTTTGCTACAAAATGCCTGGAAGCTCTTATAAAGTGTACTAGACAAAGCTTGGATCTTCTGAGAAGACGAGCTTCCGTATCAAGGTAAGTTTGCTTTGATTCGAGTGATGTGCTTCTTGCAAGTAATTTTGAATAATTGAAAACTTGTTCTAACTCAATTAATGAACTACTATTGCTAGCGTATGGAACTGACGACATAACAAATTTCGTGCTCCATGAATTGACGCCACTTGTCATTAACACAGTTATTGAAAGAAAGAAAGAAAACATTTTGTTTTTTTTGAGTTTTTCGGTTTTTTATACGAAATTCAAATTTCAAGGAATACACCACAATCTTGTCGTCGTATTCGCGACACTTTTAGCTTCTCATATAGAGTTAAGTAGTAATAACAACTAACTCAATCGTTTTATCTTATAGTTTCCTAACAATGACTATCGACCCCGAGGAGCAAAAGAAATTAAAACCTCTGATGTTGACAAAAATGTATTTGGAAATACCAAGAATATTAATAAAACCAACACTGGAAGAGATTCAGTCTTCATTTTCTCAGGTTGACAATCACATCATAACTTCGGATAGTGGGTAGGTAAGGAGGTTAATCAAAATATATTTTCCAGGTGGTACTGAATTGTATAATGGATATTCATCGTAATGTATTCATGTGGGGTCAACAAGAAGCACTAAAGCATCAAAAAGCGACTGGAGAAATAATTAGAAGCGTCAGTGGTACGTTTTTTTGTATCCGATATTATAGGTATTTTAGAAACATAAATTGAGATAATGTTTGTGTTTACCGTTGTTGTATTGTAGCTGGTTCAAGATCAGGCTCAAATATACTGGGCATAAGGAACTACTTTAGAATGGTATCCGAACACAAGGATATTGTAAGATCTGTGATGGCTCTACAAGGGATGATGTATATGTACAAACCTGACATCGAAAAGTTATTGGCGGTTGGTTTTTTTATATTAACTTCGTAAATGTTGATAAACTAAGAAGCAAATTTTTGTGACATTTTAATTTTTGTAGGGTTACGGTCGATTTTCTCATTTGTGGGCTGAAGACAGAGTGCAGCAAGTGCAAGAATTTGTCGATTCCAACCCGTTGAATGTAATCATAAGAGACATGCTCAAGAAGTATGAAAATCAAACAGAAGAAGTGCTCAATTTACCAGAGAGACACATAATAGGATCCATTGAAATTAATATGGGTAAAAAATACATAACATTTTGATTCAGAGCCTGTTTCACCATCGACAAATAAGCACTAACCGACGAATAATTCAACGATAGAACGTCAGTCAGTTCGTATAAAGATATAGACAGATAACGTTACTGGTTATTTATTAGGACATTCCGAAACATTAGAATAGTTAGATACGGGATTGCTACCATGTACCTTATTATTTATGAGCTTCCGATATTATATATTATTCCGAAATAGGCCGTTAGTATGCTACCTGATTTGTATGAGAAGAACTAATAATTGTATACATTTCAGATAAAGTGAAACTAGGTCTGCATGTAGAGTCTATTGAATGGAAAAGAATTCTGGGCAAACTGCTTAGTCACGCGTATAAAGAACGTGTGCAGAAAATGATGCAGTTCATCAACGATCGCATGAAAACTATGGGCAAGAAAATAAAGGATTTGGACGATGTCAAGTTTGCCATGTTGTGTCTAGAGATGATTCGAGACGAGTTCATTGGGTACTTACTAATTTAGATGAGATTATCTTATTGACAATTCGAAACATTGCATTATAATTAATGCTATTCATTTTAAATTACAGGATGGACATGGAACTGGATCTCATCGAAGAAAGCTACGCAACTTTCCATCAATTTAGCATTGAAATTCCGAAAGAGGATGCGGATTTGGTTTACGGTTTGCGTTATGCATTCCAAAACATGCTATTGACCGTACGTTTAAGTAGGATATATTATTTCCAAGGATAACAAAGAGTGATTTGATATAAAATATAATTTGTTACTATTTCAGTCACAACAAGTGCAACAAAAGATCGTCGATATGCAAGGCCCACTGTCGAAAGAGTTGACGGAAGGTGTGGCAACGTTCAATGATGATGTGCTAAAATTCGATGCGGATTACGATGCATTCGGTCCGATGACTCCTGGTCTGAGTGCCAGAGACGCCTCTGACAGGTAAAATTAAAAAAGAGCGTTTAGTATGTATTTTTATACACTTGAAACGTAGCTTCCAATAACAGTTGTATTGAATTTCAGAGTAATAATGTTCCAAGCAAGATTTGATGAACTCTGGCGAAGGTTTGAAATGTACTCTAATGGTGAGAAATTATTTGGAATGGAAGTGAAAGACTATCCTATTTTGCACGTGAAGAAAAAAGAGTTCAATTTGCTGAGTAAGCTGTGAGTATGAAGGAAATAAATGTAGAGGAAGAGGAATTGCTTATACTCGCCTGCAGGTATAATACTATTAATAAATATACTCTCTTACTTGCAGATACTCCCTGTATTTGGCAGTAATGAACACGATCGATGGGTATTTCGAAACTCCTTGGGCTGAAATCGATATCGAAGCTATTGTCGCTCAATTGGCTGACTTTGATGTCAGGTAATAAAATAATTTCTTCTGATATCTATGCTCCAAAACTAACATAATGTCTGGTAAAATTAATTAAACAATATTATTGTTTAGATGTCGCAAGTTACCAAGAGGCATGAAAGATTGGCCTGCGTTCATTGAATTGAAGAACAAGATCGACGATTTCAATCAAACTTGTCCGCTGCTAGAATTGATGGCTGACAAGTCCATGAAAGACAGGCACTGGAGACGACTGGAGAAGCTTTTGAGTAAGATTTATAATAGTGTGTTTATTAAAATGTTTTTTTTTTGCAAAATTAATCATTACTTCCTTTTCAGAATGTGAACTCGACGTGGAGTCTGAGTCATTCACATTGGCCAATGTCATGGAAGCACCATTGCTAAAGAACAAAGAAGATGTTGAGGTATTTATGAATTTACATAAATTTTAATCTGAAATTTCTTCTTCTTTAAAACAAAGCTGAGCACTTGTCATTTATTATTTTGATTTTTAGGACATCTGTATCAGTGCTGTCAAGGAAAAGGACATTGAAGGTAAATTGAAGCAAATCGTAGCAGACTGGGCAGTGATAGACTTGACCTTCGCACCATTCAAGAACCGTGGTGAACTACTCATTAAACCGCAAGAGACGCTTGACATCATCACATTGTTAGAAGACTCGTTGATGGTACTAAACTCCTTAGCCTCAAACAGGTAAATTTAATTCAAGTGTCTTCAAAAGTCCAAAGAGTTTAGGCTATAGTTATTACATATTACCTATTTATCTTCAGGTATAATGCTCCGTTCAAGAGGGATATTATATTGTGGATAAACAAACTTGTTGGAACAAGTGAAATATTGGAAAAGTGGTTACAAGTTCAGAATTTGTGGATGTATTTGGAGGCCGTATTTGTTGGAGGCGATATCGCCAAGCAGCTGCCGGCTGAAGCCAAGAGATTCAGCGTAAGCCTTTAATACCTACCTTCTTAAAGTAGATACAATTAACATCTATTTAAAACTTTATGTTTTTTATGACAGACTATAGATAAAACCTACGTGAAAATTATGTATCGCGCCCGAGACATAGTCAACTGTGTAGAAACGTGTACTTGCGATGATACACTGAAACAGCTTTTGCCTCATCTGTTTGAGCAATTGGAGGCTTGCCAGAAGTCACTTACTGGGTATTTGGAAACGAAGCGGTTAATTTTCCCAAGATTCTTCTTCGTATCAGATCCAGTGCTGCTGGAAATTCTTGGACAGGCTTCCAACCCACATTCCATTCAGGTGAGAGTTGGAATTGAATTGAAAATAAATACCAGTAATAATATGTACAATATAAAGCTTCATTTACTTATTTTTATATAGCCTCATCTACCAAGTATCTTCGATGCCATGTATACTGTCGACTTCGATGATAAGGACAGGATAATCAAAATGAATTCGGATAATGGTGAAACTATACCATTAGACCGACCAGTGCCATGCATTGGTGGTGTAGAGGTAAGGAAATATTTTTCTGTAGACGTCTTTTTCTACTTTATATTTTATTTTGAATAATTAATATTTTGATATTATTGTGTTCAGATTTGGCTGAATGTTTTATTGGATACAATGAAAGATACCGTTCGAAACATGATCGCTAATATTGCACAGACTATGTCTGGGGATCCCGAATTTGAATTTATTACTGGTTTCTGGCACTTTCCAGGACAGGTCAGTAAATATTTGTTAATTGGTCAATTATATAGATTTTAAAAATATACTTTTAGTAAAATCTTTATTTTCCCTAGGCTGGTCTTTTGGGGATGCAAATATTGTGGACTAGCGATGCTGAGTATGCTTTGAAGAAAGCCAGAGTAGACAAGTTCATAATGAGGTTGACTAACCAGAAGAATCTGGACTTATTGAACGGTCTTATCGATCAAACTGTCACTGATTTGGTTCCATTGGATAGAACTAGAGTGGAGACTATGATCACAATTCACGTGCATCAAAGGTCAGTCATTTATAACATGTAGTTTTAGTAATGAAAATGTGATTTTAATGCACTATTTCTATCTCTACACAGAGACATATTTGATGACCTAGTGAAAATGAGGATCAAGTCTCCGATAGACTTTGAGTGGCAGAAACAAGCTCGGTTCTATTACTTCGAGGAAAGCGACGATTGCATAGTATCGATTACTGATGTAGATTTCTTGTATCAGGCACGTGAGATATTTCAACCTACTATAAGTGGATTTTGTTTCCTTTGCTCGTTAGGGTTGCCTTTTCTGGTTGTGTTCGGGCTTGTTTGAAGTATCGTTTAAAGATATTATGTAAGCATATTTATTAACGCTTTTCTTTACAGAACGAATACTTAGGTATCACAGAGCGTCTTGTAATCACGCCATTGACGGATCGTTGCTACATTACGCTGGCCCAAGCTATTGGAATGAGTATGGGCGGTGCGCCCGCCGGTCCGGCAGGTACCGGCAAAACGGAGACTACGAAAGACATGGCACGAACCCTGGGCAAACTAGTCATTGTATTCAATTGCTCAGATCAAATGGACTTCAGAGGTAATTTCAAGCTAAACCACTTGAGTGTGCTTCCCATTCTGTGATGGTTCAAAACAAGAATTTACAAAATAATAGTGTGGCTATCTTTCTCCATGGTGACGATTGTTCTCTTTACAAGGTTTGGGCCGTATCTACAAAGGTCTGGCTCAATCAGGAACATGGGGATGCTTTGATGAGTTCAACCGCATCGAACTTCCAGTGTTATCTGTGGCCGCTCAACAGATTTACATTTGTCTCACAGCTAGAAGGGAAAAGAAGGAGTACTTCATATTCAGGTAACATATTTCACTTGGGACTTATTAAAACATGACTATAATAAAAATAAAATAAAATAAAGTGATTTCATTTGAAATTTGGTTTTATTAGCGATGGCGATGTGGTAAGCTTGAACCCAGAGTTCGCTTTCGTCATAACGATGAACCCTGGTTACGCTGGACGTCAAGAATTGCCGGAGAATTTAAAGATTCAGTTCCGCTCTGTAGCTATGATGGTCCCTGACAGGCAGATTATCATTCGAGTTAAACTTGCCAGCTGCGGATTCAAAGAGAACATTTTGCTGGGTAAAACACTTTACTTTCATGTCTTAATTACGTTAATTGCTTTCAAAAGAAAATATAATGGTTATTTACATTTCAGCTCGTAAATTCTTCACTCTTTACAAACTGTGCGAGGAGCAACTTTCAAAACAAGTGCATTATGATTTCGGTCTCCGCAATATCTTGTCAGTGTTGAGAACTATGGGTGCACAGAAACGTGCTAACCCTGACAGTACTGAAGAAAACATTATGATGAGAGTATTGAAGTAAGGCAATTCGTTTCTATTATATTTTTTCCTTTTTCTTCATTGGCGTAGTATCTAAATACGTTTGTGGTTTTAATTTTGTTAGGGAAATGAATGTGTCGAAGCTGGTAGATGAAGATGAGCCGTTGTTCGTGTCTCTAATAGAAGATTTATTCCCTGGTATGAAACTGACTCAAACTGTACAAAGGTGAAATAATCATTATTGTATTCATTAAATTCAGGTGATAAGGATTATCTTTATTAAATTAATCAACAAACGGGATTTAATGCAACGATACTTATTTATAAGGTAAACATCGTATTTACTTTCCCGACGTTTCGACTCGGTTACACGAGTCATGGACCCAGGGTGACTGAAGCAGCTCGGCGTCGTTTGCTGTACTTTATATCTTTACCTACTTTTCTCCCTTTTAATAACCATTATTCATATGTAGGGAGATGCAGCGGGCGATAGGTATAGTAACAGATCGAACTGGTCTCGTGAACCATCCAAGCTGGAATTTGAAGATTATCCAACTGTTTGAGACGTCGCTTGTACGACACGGCTTGATGACCATGGGCCCCACTGGCTCTGGCAAGACGACCTGTATTCACACATTGATGGCGGCTCTAACTGAAATTGGTAAACCCCATAAAGAAATGAGAATGAACCCAAAGGTAACTTGTCAAAACTTTTTTTACTATTACGCTGAAAGTTTCTGAATTTTAAAAACCATTTTGTTATCCTCAGGCCATAACTGCTCCGCAAATGTTCGGTCGCTTGGATGTAGCGACTAATGATTGGACTGATGGAATTTTCTCCACACTATGGAGACGAGCTTTGAAAGTCAAGAAAAGCGATACAACCTGGATTGTACTAGGTCTGACAATTAATGCGCACATTTAGAAAACATTGATTGTTTTTAAATTAAAAAGTGTGTAAATTATAAACAGTGACTGACACAAAATTTTCATCTACAGATGGGCCTGTCGATGCCGTATGGATAGAAAATTTGAATTCTGTGCTAGATGACAACAAGACATTAACTCTGGCTAATGGAGATCGTATCACCATGGCTCAGAATAGTAAACTGGTATTTGAACCAGATAACGTTGATAATGCTTCACCCGCCACTGTAAGTCGGATGGGTATGGTGTTCTTGTCTTCATCAGTACTTTCTTGGCAACCGATACTAGAGGTACGACGAATATCACCTGGTTATCGTAAGAATGGACCTGTTGAGGCATATGATGTGAAGGGGGTGTCACTGTCACCGCACAAGGATAAGTGTGCAACAATGAAATGTATTGAAACGAAATGGACTAACGCGGGTGGAGAGCGGAGAAGCGGGAGAAACGTGACATGTTGGACATGTCCATTCTTACGATAACTGGGTTATAAATGCGTAATTCAATACAAATATCAGTGAGTTTTATTTTTGATAATACAATCTTAAAATCGCAGGGCTGGTTGAAAAAGAGGACACAAAAAGAGTCTGACTGTTTCCGTAATGCTTTCAACAAAGTGTATGACGAGGTTCATTCGTTTGTGCAACAAAAATTGCCCGCTAAAATGAAGATACTTGAGGCTATTTATATTCGGTAATAGTTGTATTATTAATTACCTTTACTGTTTTAACCTAATACAAAATTGAGTGGTCAATTGAAAAAAAATCTTTTTTTGTAATGTTCTCCTTTATTTACAGGCAATGCATAGATGTGTTGATAGGTCTTCTTGAAATTGAGGTACCGGGAGGAAGTAAGTGATTATTTCACTAGATTTTTTCATCATTATTATTATGTTTCATTATCAGTATCAGTGCTAAATATATTTAACGAATACTCTGCATTGTTTACAATAGAGATACATACGGATAGACATCTAGAACGACTTTTCATATTTTCTATGATGTGGTCTTTGGGCGCTGTTCTTGAGCTGGATGCTCGTACTCGAATGGCTGAGTTCATGACAAAGTTGCCAGTCAAGCTGGACTGGCCTGGATCTAAGTCTAAAGAGTGGGTTATGCCATTTGAATATATGGTCACTGACCATGGTTTTTGGCAGCATTGGTACGTGTGTTTTCTATGTTTACCGGTTGGTACTTGGTTAAGTAAAGTAGTAAGTTCTCAAATCAAGTGTGAGTAAATTACTCAATTGATTTATTCAGGTCGGAGAACGTAGAAGACTACATATACCCATCAGACAGTGTTCCTGAGTATGCATCCATTCTTGTTCCGAACATTGATAACGTCTGTATATCTTTCTTGATTGACACCATCGCGAAGCAATCTAAAGCGGTGCTGCTCATTGGTGAGCAAGGCACAGGCAAGACTGTCATGTTGAAGAGCTATATGCAGAAATATGACAACGAAGTCAAGTTGTTCAAGATGATCAATTTCTCCTCGGCTACTACACCCAACATGTTTCAGGTATTCTAGTTCGTTTGGTCGTTCCACCTTTATTAAGATAGGCGATTATAGAATTGTGTTATATTACACCCGTATTAAGTTCAAGTAATAAATAGATATGCTTGACTATAAATATTCCCAGCTTCCGGAAAAGAGTAAGATCCCCTTGGACATAGAAACATGACTTCATTTGGCCCAAGATCAAAGTCACCTAAGCAATAGATTTCTCACAGAACAAAAACGGTCGTACGGTCGGTACGGTCGACAGCACGTCAAGCCTAACACTGCATGCAAGCTGCACTGGTATCTTATGCTGTTGGAATAAAGGCTATTTTTCAACAAAAATGTATTAAAGTCTGATGATGTGCTGGCCACTGCACCATTTGTAGTTGACTTGAGATGTAAAATTTATTACAGAGAATTATAGAATCCTACGTGGAGAAGCGAGTCGGCATGACCTACGGACCACCGGGTGGTCGCGCAATGACTGTATTCGTTGACGACATCAATATGCCCGTGGTTAATGAGTGGGGTGACCAGGTAAATTTTCAAATCAGTTTTTTAAATCCACGTTTTTTTGCTGAGACTTTTTCCAACATTAAGAAGACCTTATCATATTTAGGTAACCAATGAAATAGTAAGACAAATGATGGAGTGCGGAGGCTTCTACTCTTTGGAGAAACCGGGAGATTTTACCATTGTTGCAGATATACAGATGTTTGGGGCAATGATTCATCCTGGCAAGTTACAATACGTTCTGTAGCCCTAAGGTACACATGTCAGTTAAGATTCCACCGGCGCAAATAATATTAGTTTCTTCTTAACCTTTTTTGCAGGTGGTGGACGAAATGATATCCCTCCTCGGTTGAAGAGACAATTCAATATATTCAATTGCACATTGCCCAGCACAATTTCGATGGATAAAATCTTTGGTATGTTACTTTTTGGATAGATTAAAACATTGAACATACCCAGCCAGAAGTCTATATTACTTGAATAAAAAAATAAACTCTTTCAGATACTATAAGCTCTGGCTATTTCTGCAAATCACGTTTTGATAAGAAAATTGTGGAATTCATGCCACGACTTGTGCCTGTTACACGTATGATTTGGCAGCAAACTAAGGTAGGTTATACCTACCTACACCACCATAATGAACGTATTTTGATCAATTTTTACTGAGTTCGCATATCCCCGACTGAATGTAGTATGTATACTAATGCATTAATATAGGAACATAATCTACAACAGACAGTGTATGAAATGTGTTTACTGAGTAGGTGATCGTTATTTTCAATCTTTACTAGGTGAAAATGTTACCAACGCCTGCTAAATTCCACTATGTGTTCAACCTTCGTGATTTGTCCAGAATTTGGGAAGGTATTCTTTTTATAAAGAGAGAAGAGATGCTGGGTATCAAGACTGCATTGAAACTGTGGGCCCATGAATGCTTGAGAGTAATATCCGATAGGTAAACTATTTCGGTCAAAATTATGTCATACTAGTATTACGTAGATTTTGAAATGAATTAATGGACTATCTATTTTAGGTTCACAACATTTGAGGATAAGGACTGGTTTACAGCAAACTTTTGGAAAACAGCAGCTCAGGAGATGCCAGATCTAGTTAGTGAGTTCCCTGAACAAGAGACATACTTTGTAAACTTTTTGAGGGAGCCGGTGGACCCTACGGGGGATGAAGATGAAGATTTCAGTATAGAAGCTCCAAAAGTTTATGAAGAACTGCCTACGTAAGTATTATTTCTTATCGATAGTTGGTTTATTTGTTTTTTTGGGAATGAGATTATGTTACAATTACATTATTATAAAAAATGTGTTGTTTATTGAAATAGTGTTATATTTGTTTGGTATTTTAATGTTGTTATTCTATGTATGTTACCCTCTTAGGTATCTATTGAATGGGCCTTTGTTGCCTGAAATAAATGATCAAATATATAATAAATTATTATATATATTATTTATAGGAAGAGATAAAATAACATTTTGTTTTTAGGTGGGATTTCGTACTGTTTAAGTTGGGCCAGTTCCAAGAGCAATTCAATGAGCAAATTCGAGGCATGCATTTGGACTTGGTATTCTTCCACGACGCAATGGTGCATCTGTTTATTATATCCAGGATCATAAACACTCCCAGGTTTGATATAACTTTATTTAAGGGTTTATTAAAATCCTTATTTATTATTCCTTACTTTGTTATAGCTATAATTTGAATGCAATGTTTCAGAGGTAACGCTTTATTGGTGGGTGTGGGTGGTTCTGGTAAACAGAGTTTAACTAAATTGGCTTCTTATATTGCCAATTTTTCGTTCTATCAAATCACTTTAACTAGGTAAGCACTATCTTGATAATTTCTAAGATCTAATACTATAACATTGCGTTTTTGCTATGTACTGTATATTTTTGTATTTACTGACTTAAAACTTTAGATCGTACAACGTAAATAACTTCATGGATGATATCAAGATCCTGTACCGAGTGGCGGGTTTGCAAGGGCGTGGTATCACATTCATATTCACTGACAATGATATCAAAGATGAGCAGTTCCTTGAGTTCCTCAACAATATTCTCAGCTCAGGAGAGATCGCCAATCTATTCGCTAAGGATGAAATGGGTAAAAATACCAAAGTATTTGTGACAGATTATTATAATGTAGATGTTCCATGGTTATGTAGATGTTATTGATAATAAATACGGAAATAAGAAAAAAATTCGCTTTTGATTCTATAAAATATGTGACGGACTTTTTCAGATGAAATGTTGAATCAATTGACGCCAATAATGAAGAAGTATGCGCCCAGAAGAATTCCAGTACCCGACGTATTGTACGAATATTTCATCATACGCTCCAGAGCGAACTTACATGTTGTCTTATGTTTTTCACCGGTTAGTTTATCTTGGGATTTAATTTATGCAATTATGCATCTACATGCATACATCAATTTATTAAATGTTTGTGTTTTTAACATGCAGGTGGGTGAGAAATTCAGAAGCAGAGCGCTAAAATTCCCTGGTCTAATTTCCGGCTCAACAATGGACTGGTTTCAGAAGTGGCCAAAAGAGGCGCTGATTGAAGTAGCTCACCATTTCTTGCATTCCTTCCCAGTACGTTACTTCTTATAGTTTTAGCAGAATTTATTGGAAAGTAGCTAGTTTAAATATTTCACATGTTTGTTCAGGTGGTATGTTCACCAGAAACGAAAACCCAACTGATTGAGATCATGGGAATGGTTCAAGATAACGTGGCTGAGACTTGCACTATGTACTACGATCGGTTTAGGCGACAGACACACGTCACGCCTAAATCTTACATGTCCTTTTTGGAGGGCTACAAAATATTGTACAAGGAGAAACATGTAAACATCGCTGAATTGGCTAGAAGGTGCGATACATGAAAAGTTCATAATATCACACATGTTATGTCTAAAACAATGACATAGGTACTTAATACTTTTGTCTCTAGATATAAACTGCATAACACCTTTCTGTACCTTAACTGTATTTCACAGAATGACCACTGGTTTGGACAAACTGGTAGAAGCAGCGGCAAGCGTAGATATATTGAAGAAAGAATTGGAGGAAAAAGAAATCGAAATCAAAGAAGCCACGGCGAAAGCTGAAGAGGTAGTTAATATATTTAGATGTAGTTATTATAACCATAGCAATATACGTAGCTGAAGCTTAGTAACGCGCAGTATGCACTGTTGTTCATAGACTATAGTCGGCGCGTTAGCAATTGAGTCGTGAGGCTATATTTAAATACATCTCTATATCGGTAAGTGCAAGAGAGATGAACATAGGAAAATGACGACTCATTTGATGTCGCGTCGACTCTATATTCGGCGCATGCATGATCTTGTAAAAAGTTTCGTCGGGCCTAAGTTCATTCATGTCTTTATCTCACGAGTATTATTTTTTCCTCCTAGGTATTGGCAGCCGTGGCAGAATCGCAAGCTGCGGCCGAAGTGGTGAAAGCGGAGGTGTTGGAAGTAAAAGACCGCGCTGTAAAGCTTGTCAGCGTCATCGCTGCGGAGACTGCCATTGCTGAAGAGAAGCTGGCAGCGGCGAAGCCAGCGCTGGATGCTGCTGAAGCCGCTTTACAGGTAAAAATAAAATGTATAGGTAAAGTGTCTAAGTCAGGAAGTTTGAATTTCTTCAGAACAGAAAGCTTAACAGCGCTATAGTTTCTGAGACCGTTGGGCTGAGGAAAGTTGGCAGCGGCCAAGCTATCGCTGGATACCGCTGAAGCCGCTTTACAGGTAAATAATTTATAGATGGTAAAGCCACCTCTTAGGCCGCTATGGAAATGCTATTTTGACCTTCTTAATTATGACTGAAAATGTATTGGGACAGTGCGCCACGACAGCGTCACAAACTATTGAAGGACGTTGAAATGACGAATGGCTGGCTTTCATTAAGAAAAGTAATTTAACCAATGCTATTTCAATGAAATATTGTAGTATTGTAGTGTCGAGTTTTACTTATTAATAAAATCTAATATACACGGTTACGTAAATTTTGTACTTAAATTAAGTAGAAAAAGCTGGCAGTGGTCGAGCCAGCGCGTGATGCCGCTTAAGCCGCTTTAGAGTTAAATAAAGCAGCGTAAAGTGAAATAATGACTGAAATCTTATCAGCGTTATCGTCGCTGAACCCGCCATCACATAGGAAAAATGAGCGCCTATAAAGTGAGCTTACTCATAAATGACACTTAAAACTTTAAAGTGCCTTAAGGATACTACGAAAAATTTTAAGAATATCAATCATAAATATTATGTGTTACAAGATAACTGGTTTAACATTTCGTTCTCAGAACAAATTCAGATGACAGCTGCAATGTGGCCTACCTATAAAGAAACCTAATGTCAATGCATTTTTAATTAGTTTCAATGAAAAGCAATGTGTAACCACGAGGTGCCTAATCTTAGTACTAATCCTAAGCCTAATCTTATCTTAGGGCTCTCACTAAGTTCATTCAATTCATGTAATTTAAAAAGTTGATATTATTATATTTATTTGTTCAAAACATGGTTTACATAGGTGGTTAAGGTACAATACAATAATATAATTTCCTCACATTTTACCAAAACTATGGAATGCTAAATTGTTGTTGAAAGCCACACTTATGTTATTATTATATCTCTCACACACACACTCTCTATAACTCACACACACACACACACACACACACACACACACACACACACACACACACACACACACATACACACACACACACACACACACACACACACACACACAGATTTTTCATTTTATAAAGATTTTCATTTTTTCATTTTCAAAGATTTTTCATTATAATTAGAATGAGGGCTACCGTTTTCGTGCTCACTAGTTGGCGCCACTGTCGCGTGAGGTCTAGAATATAGCTTTTATGGTGTGTAATTTGTCATGATGGAGAGATAAAAAATTTGCCATTGAATCTTAATATATCAATACATCGGACATGCCGCTGTCCAGCTTTGTTAGGAAAAGAGGAGTAAGTATACAAGTTATTAAAGATTTAACATTTTTTTTCTTAGTCTACCTTTTAAAACACTCTCATTCATTGATCCGTAACTAGTATTTGCCATGATTAATGAAAATTATTGCTAAATATTCCAAATGTTAATCTAAATAGAAATAAACCCGCAAACAGTGGCGTTTGACATTTCGGAGACCTCACGCTACACAAGCGGCTCCCGATTTATACGCGTTAGCCCTCATTTGACTTGAGCGAACAGTGTTGAATAACATAAATATTCTTGGAACAAAATAAATGTACATAATATTAATATGCATGAATCATAGTCCCACAAAATAAGATTCGATTTAAAAGACATAATTTCGCCATTGTACACATAGCCCGGATAGCTCAGTCGGTAGAGCATTGGACTTTTAATCCAAGGGTCCAGGGTTCAAGTCCCTGTTCGGGCGTCTCTCTTTTTGTTTTTTTAAAGGAAAGTTTTATTCAGGTCATTTTGTTTGCACTATTTTAATATTTTTTATTTATTTAATCTAGTTTTATGTAAAAAGATTTTTCCAATTTGGATAGAAGATTAAAAATATAATCATAAAATTGGGTTCTTGCATTAATTAAGTAAAAATAAAATGAGTAAAATAATATTGTGTGAAAAATTTAAAATTTAGTATGTTTTATACACATTACAACAAATTTTAACGCACAAAAAAACATCGCCAATGCCAAAGTTTATCAAGGAAATCAAATCGAAGGACTTAATGTTGCCGGTTTGTTGCTGTTATCTGCATATGAGCTATTTTTATTTATAAAAATCCGAATGTTTGTAGCAGCTGACAGTTGTTTGGAAGTTTGTTATTTTAAAATATCATCTAATATATTTAATTATATTCCATGCAACACTATTATAATCTTACGCTACGGTGATGAATCCTTACTGTCATTTGTTTATTCCTTTACCTAAAAAGGTTGTCCGGAAGACATCACTTTTAGCGATAAGACCGCCTTTTTACAATTTTCTATGCACATTATTTGTAACTGACCTTACGTGCAATAAAGAATCATTACAAATACAATTGAATTTGTTCAGACAATCAACGCCGCTGACATAGCGACTGTCAGGAAGCTGGGCAAGCCTCCGTACCTGATCACGCTCATCATGGATGCTGTGATCCTGCTCTTCAGGAAGAAGATCGACCCCATCAAACCTGATCCTGAGAAGAACTTCCTCACTCCCTCGTGGGGAGAGTCTTTGAAAGTAAGAATCAGAATTCGGATGTCAATAGTGCAGTTATCTTAACTTACATAATTTTTCTGACGTTATGAGTTTTTCATAGATGAAATTGAATATACAACCAGGGTTTCTATTGCCCGTATGTTTATTTTTCAATATAAATACTACTCAATTATGTTAATGAAAGACAACGTGCCAGACCTTGGCACGTTGTCTTTCATCAACATAATTGATCACGAACATTTGTACCTAAGTCATGGATGTTATTTTTTATGTATTTGAGTATTTTTGGGAGACGTCCCCGTTATAATCCTTGACTGGTACTTCGTAGCACAACACAAGGAACCAGACAATTGGTGTGTTGTATATGGGAGTCATATTAATAGTTATTGTAATTTATATTAATAGTATCTACTTCACAGGTTATGGCAGATTCAAGATTCTTAAACAATTTGAAATTTTATCCAAAAGACGAAATCAATGCGGAGATGGTGGATTTATTGCAACCTTATTTTGGCTACCCGTGAGTGTCTGTACACTGTCCCCTTTTAAAAAAAAAAAATTGTTGTATTGTTTATGTGTAGTGTTTATGTGTAGTGTTTATTTAGAAGAAATGACAGTACCATACTTATATTATTCCAAAATTTTCAGCTCTTACACTTTCGAAGCGGCGAAGGTAGCTTGTGGCAACGTGGCCGGTCTGATTTCGTGGACCATCGCCATGGCACAGTTCTACGCTGTAAACAAGGATGTACTGCCACTGAAGGCCAACTTGGCAGTGATGCAGGGGAAGTATCAAGCCGCCAAGAAGGAGTTGGACGCGGCTGAAGCATTGTTGGCAGCAAAAGAGGTGGGTGAAATTATTGTCATAAAAAGTAAGTAGTATATTTTTGCATAAAGACCCACTAGGGGCTCTTATACACGTCCCAACCTAGCTTCGGAAAAATTCTGGGCTAGTACTGAGAAGAAGTTGCGCAAAAATGTTGCAAACAAACAAAGTTGCACTCCTGCTTACGAAATTAGTCCTAGGTGTAGTCAGTTCCGTAAGAACAATAAATCTGCGGCGAGATAGATCGGATCTCACTCATGGAAAAAATGTAAAGATTATCTTTAAACAGATATTTTTTTTATTCTATAGCGTGAGTTGGCCGGCGTGCAAAGAGAGTTTGACGAGGCTATGGCCCTAAAACAAGCTGTGCTAGATGATGCTGCGAAGTGTCAAGAAAAAATGGACGCCGCTACTGCCTTGATCTCAGGGCTCAGTGGAGAGAGAGTCCGATGGACCGAGCAGTCTGCACTCTTCAAGTCGGAGATAGAACGGCTGGTTGGAGACATATTGCTGCTGACAGGGTAAGAGTACATTATTTTTTCTATGGAACACATTATTGGATCGGATTACACAGATATAGTCAACTATACAAAACCCTTTGAAAGTTCATATTAGTATGCATCATGTAAAATTTATTTCAGGTTCTTATCATATTCCGGACCATTCAACCAAGAGTTCCGCAATCAGCTCATCAGCAATTGGCTTCACGAGCTTCTGCGAAGGAAAATTCCAGTGTCAATGAATCTAAATATTTCAGACCAGCTAACCGATACGGCAACGGTATGTACCAAAACGCGCAGTAGGATAGTGTGAAAATGATTTGTTTTTGGTTTATGATTATTTCATAGCTATCATTTACTTTAGATTGGCGACTGGAACTTGTGCGGCCTGCCCACAGACGATTTGTCTATCCAAAACGGCATTATAGTCACAAAAGCAGCTCGCTTCCCTCTGCTGATAGACCCACAGACACAGGGCAAGATTTGGATCAAAAATATGGAAAGACATAACGATCTTATAGTCACTACACTGAATCACAAATATTTCAGGTAGAACAAAAAGAAATACAAATGCTTCGAAGAAACTGATATTTTGATTCATTTCAGGAAACTAAAAACCGATTTTTTTAATTTTTCAGAAATCATATAGAAGATTGCGTATCTTTAGGAAGACCGTTGCTTATTGAAGACGTAGCTGAAGAATTAGATCCAGCTCTTGATAATATTTTAGAAAGAAATTATATCAAGATTGGGTCTTCATACAAAGTATGGTTATACACTTTCGTCTTATTTACAATCACCACACTTACTTCCACGTGCATACTATAAACTTATCTATTTATTATGTTTATAGGTGAAACTGGGTGACAAAGAAATCGATGTAACTGCCGGGCACAAAATATACATAACAACCAAACTGCCAAATCCTGCTTACACTCCCGAGATTTCAGCTAGAACTTCCATTATTGACTTCACTGTCACCATGCAAGGTAAACTCGTACTGCAGTTGTATTGAAACATAGAAAAATAAGCTATACAAGGTGTTTCAAAACAACGAGTAAAGAATGAAGGGAGGTACTCAGAATTAGTAACTGTACATCTTTTTCGTAGAAACATAGGTCGAATAACGCCAAAAATAATTTGACTTCCCATACTAAATCGGTCACGTGACCCGTCTGATTTCTATGGAGAGACAATTAATTTTTACCTTGAATAAAGAATTTATTAAAACTTCCAAATTGGGGCTCAGGTTTGGAAGATCAGCTGCTAGGTCGAGTGATCTTGACAGAGAAGGCGGAAATGGAAGCTGAAAGAACTCAGCTAATCATGGATGTCACTGCTAACAGACGTAAGATGCAAGAGTTGGAGGCCAATTTGCTGCACAAATTAACCACTATACAGGGATCACTGGTCGAAGACGTCTCACTGATCCAAGTGCTAAATATTACGAAAGCTACGGCTACAGAGGTAAAATTTGAAGTGCTCTAGATTTGAAGTAACTAATCCACGTTTCCTTTATCTTGAAAAGGGCGGATGTTCATGAATAAACGACTATTTTTCTTAGGTAAGAGAGAAACTGGATGTCGCCAAAGAAACCGAGATTAAGATCAACTTGGCTCGCGAAGAGTTCCGTCCAGTGGCGACTCGTGGTTCAGTACTGTACTTCTTGATTTGCAACATGTCTCTCGTCTGCAATATGTACCAGACCTCACTCGCGCAGTTTCTGGAACGTTTCGATATTTCCATGGAAAGGTCTCCACATAGCCCCATCACGTCGAGGAGGATTGCCTTTATTATTGACTATTTGGTATGTACTTGTTAATTTTGGCAGAAGTCCATTAACATCATTTGTATTCTCTACGATTACGTACATTCAATAATTAATTGTGCTATTGCAGACATTCGATGTATTCAAATACATAAGCAGAGGTTTCTATGAAAAGCACAAGTATTTGTTCACATTGCTTCTGACTTTGAAAATTGATATGCAGAAAGAGTATGTATCATATGACGAGTTCCAGTCGCTTATCAAAGGTACCTAACAACACTATTAGTAACCCTATAACCAATATTTGCATTCCGACATGGCCATCCATAGATCATGTGCGAATTAGTTCGTCATAGTGACTGTAATTAAGGCATCACGTCATCAACAAGTAAAAAAAAAGTTACCACATGCCGTGCCGTTACCGCATACCATGCATACACATGCATGAGTCATGTCATGATGATAGTGATTTATTTGTTTCTTGTTAGGTGGCGCCGCTTTAGATTTGAATGCTTGTCCACCAAAACCATTCAAGTGGATAACGGATATGTCTTGGCTTAACTTGGTGAATTTGTCTAATCTGCGACAATTCACTAACATCCTAGATCAAGTTTGTAACAACGAGAAGGCTTGGAAGACATGGTAAGTTTATTTTATTATTATGTTGACGACAGCATACATTTTTTAAATTATTTACTATTGTGAAACAGGTTCGATAAGGAAGCCCCAGAAGACGAACCTATACCCGATGGATATAACAGTTTAGACGTCTTTAGGAAACTGTTGATGGTTAGATCGTGGAGTCCGGACAGAGCAATAGCTCAAAGCTTGTAAGTAGATAATAACTAATTGAAAGTTATTTAAGGTCTTTCTTACATTAGTATTTACAGATGACTATCCTACGTGAGTCTTGAAGTCAGTCTTCTAATTGTCTATGGTTAAATTGTACCAGTCTGTAACTTTGTTTTCAGAAAATATGTCTGCCAATCCATGGGCACAAGGTATTCTGAGGCAGTTATCGTTAATTATGAGGTAATTACTTTATCCTTTTGCCATGTTTCTCTTAATGATTTTGCTTAGCTTCAATAATGATGATGAATATTTCAGCAAATGGTGCTCGAATCGCGTCCGTTAGTTCCACTGATAGGCTTCTTGGCTATGGGTTCTGATCCAACGCCGTCAATTGAAACCACTGCGAAGAGATTGGAGTGTGTTTGTTCTTCCATTTCTATGGGACAGGGTCAAGAAATTCATGCACGTAAACTTATGGATCGTGCTCTGAAAGAGGTAAATTAGAAAATGATACAAATTAATTCCTTACTAGATAGACTTATATATAAATTTAATATTTTATCAATAGGGCATGTGGGTCCTACTACAAAACTGTCACTTAGGGTTGGAATATATGGTTGAACTTATAGAACTGTTCAATGAATTGGAAAAAGAACCGGAAAAAGTTCATGAAACTTTCAGGTATGTCATAATAACATTAATATAGGTAATTAATAAGTTTTAAAACGACTTTCATTAATAAAAATTATTAATTATTTCATTATTAAATATTTTAACAGGTTATGGATAACTACGGAACCGCATGATAGATTCCCTATTACTTTACTGCAATTGTCTATTAAGTATACATGTGAACCACCATCTGGTAAGTAAATAGCTTAAGCCAACTCAGGTCCGGCATATACGTCTGATGCTTCTATTTTACATTTTGTGTTTCTTCTTCAAGGTATCAAAGCCGGTCTCATGAGAACCTACGACTCAATGAGTCAGGACTTCCTCGATTATAGTGACAGTCCATTCTATCTACCCTTAATTTACACTATATCGTTTCTGCATACGGTGGTCCAAGAAAGACGAAAGTTTGGGCCATTAGGGTGGAATATTCCCTATGAGTTCAATTCTGCTGATTGGCTGGCTTCGTGCATGTTTGTGCAGAATCACTTAGATGCTTTGGAGCCAGGGCAAGGAGTCAGCTGGACGACTGTTAGGTAAGTATTTTTTTCTAACTTCTAGAATTATTTTTCAGAGAACTCTCTTATATATAAACTACTTATAATTTAAACTAATGTATTACATACTGTGGTCAACAGATATATGGTATCAGCAGTACAGTACGGAGGACGTGTCACGGATGACTATGATACTCGTCTGCTGGTCACTTTCTGCAGAGTATGGTTCTCTGATCAATTATTTTCGGAAGATTTCCAGTTCTACAAAGGCTACGGCATAATGAAGTTTAAGAATATACCCGAGTACTTAGAAGAGATAGAAAAGATGAAGACTATAGATCCGCCTCAGGCTTATGGATTGCACACTAATGCTGATATTACGTAAGATTTCTATTGCGTTGAAATTTCGTAAAATTAGACCACTTTTACCGTTGAATTTAGATGCAACACTTTAGCATTAGTATATGCCTATTTAGGTTCCAAAATTAGAGAGCAGGTATTATGGTATGGTTCAATTTCTTTTTCTCTAATCAATAGGTACCAGCGAAGTGTAACTCAAGATTTGCTTGACACGATTCTATCAATTCAGCCGAAAGAGTCAAGTTCGGGTGGAGGTGAGACCCGTGAGGCATCCGTATATCGACAGTCTAAAGAGATGTTGGAGAAAGTTCCATCCAACTTTGATCCTCATGAGGTTAAAGAAAGGTATGATAGAACAAAATATATATACTTACTACTCCAATACAATCCATTCCAACGATATTTCATACATTCAGATCGAATTAATAACTTCGCTTTTTTGAAGTCAGTTGAATTTGTTTAACGATTTTTTATTTCAGGTTGAGGTTCTATGGAGCATTGAACTCTATGGTAATTTTCTTGCGGCAAGAAATAGATCGAATGCAAAAGGTTATCACACTAGTGAGGACAACGCTAAAGGACTTGCTATTAGCTATTGATGGCACCATTATTATGAATGAGGTAAGCTTGTAGGTATTTTATATTAAGGAACTGCAACATACTGTAGAAGACTTTTTACTAGACTTTTTTTACAGGCGCTTCGCGACTCTCTTGACAATATTTACGATGCAAAAGTACCAAAGTTGTGGTTGAAGAGTTCGTGGTCCTCTTCAACTCTTGGTTTCTGGTTCACTGAATTTCTGGAAAGAAATATCCAGTTTTCAACATGGTGTTTCCAAGCCAGACCATTCTCCTTCTGGATGACTGGCTTTTTCAATCCCCAAGGTATAACTAACATCAAACTTAACAATTCAATTAAGTTACATTTTATAAAAAAAATACTAAAAACATTAATTCCATTCAGGTTTCCTGACGGCTATGCGACAGGAAGTGACTCGAGCTCATAAAGGCTGGGCTCTGGATATGGTAGCTCTTCACAATGATGTAACCAAATACGTCTACGACGAGATTAAAGCTCCACCACCGGTAAGCCCAGTAATATATACATACTTATTTAATTGTAGTGTGCTATATTCGAACAGAATATATATATGATGCATGGATAAAGGCATTCAAGCAAGAAGAAAATTCTTTGAGCTGCTTCTTATTTTTGACCGGCCAGGAGTTGGGAGTTGCTACATGATTCTTGTTTTAACGGTTCTCATATATTAGGAAGGAGTATACGTCCACGGCGTCTTCCTCGACGGAGCTGGGTGGGACAGACGCAATTCCCGCCTCTGCGAGTCGACTCTCAAGGTGCTGTACACAGCGCTGCCCGTCTTACACGTCTATGCTATCAACTCAACGGCGCCTAAGGATCCCAAGCTTTATCAGGTACTAAAAATCTAGTTAACATTAGTTTTATTTTCTCCATTACTGTAAATGAAATCAGAGCTTCAATATCATTTGCTAATTATCATGAATATAAGGAAAAAAATTAACACGAGTCCATTGCACTGATTGAAATTTGCAATTTTTTGCTTTTAATGCTTTATTTACATAGCTTTTCGCTGACTATTTATACAACTTAATTTGTTTCTTGGGAATAAAATTATTTCAGACACAGAGGGTGCATGCATTTTAAAATTGCTTTTATGTGTTCTAATTTGTAGTGTCCGGTGTACAAAAAGCCAGTCCGTACGGGCTTGACGTTCATTACACCGCTTTGGCTGCCAACGATTAAGAACCCCGACCACTGGATCTTAAGAGGCGTCGCCATCTTATGTGACATCAAGTAAACTAGCATAATGATGCGCAGTTTTCAAGTGGTCATTGATTTCGTACGGTTAATCGATGTTTTAAAGGTAACGTAATATTTTAATTTGATTCTAATCACAATATACCTATACAGTAATTTACATGCCTACACGATCAGAGAGAGTGCAGTTTCTTGCTACTAGTCAGTTTATGATAATTGTATTTATTTTTTAGTCTGTACCTATTTCTAACTTTTTATAAATAAATAGACCTTGAGGTTTAAATTATGTTTATTATTTGCGAAATGATACGAACAAATTGTCGAGGTATTCGCTCATAAATGGATTTACGTTTAATAATTTATTTACAAAACATGTCAAATGTAACTTACAGTCAAAGGGAATATATATAAATGTGCATACATAACGTGGGTAGCTTCAAGCATGTTTTGAATTTTTTACACAACTTTAATAAGCATGATCATCAAAAACTAAAGGCGATGTATCAAACAACGACTGTAACGAATATTATTGGACGGAGCGGATTCGCTGTTGCAATAGTTATGATCACATATTATTTGGAAGCGTTATTTGACATACTCTCATGTTTTTATCGTTTTATTAATACAATAAAATGGAAGCATTTTATAATTATACATATGTAACCAAGTCAACAGAAGCATGCAGTAAAACATGAATGCATGAATATTATGGAAATATTTTTATAAATATTGATATAATCATCATTATTTTCAGTGGTCAAAATTACAATAGTAAATATGGCATACATTTTAATATGATATAGATCATGAACATTTCAAAACATCAAATTTACATATTTCTAGAGCTTTGGCAGTGTAAGGTATTCCAAGAATGTAATTGAAATACGTCAGTCTATGCATCGAACATAATCAGTTTCCATTGATTTTATTGATCAGGACTACAAACTATTCGATAAATTTTATTGCAGATCTGATCATGTTATTTACAACGAGATCTAGGAGATCTAATACGTTACTGTCACAATATCATTTACAGAATACAACAATAATAAAGTCATAGCTTAATAGTTATAGTACACAGTACAGTCTTATTATCGTAATAACAATATACAAAGCTAACAAACATTTTAGCATAACATGACTAATATATAGCATTTATGCTGAATTATATAATATTTACCATGCAAAATACTGCATTATCGTACATAATACCCATTAATCCGTCATTTAAAACGTTACGAATAATATCTAAAACAATACAATACTTCGTTGTAACAACAACTCGTCACAAATTTTAACATTCATAAGCAATTATAATAATATTAAATGTCTACATGAATTCGCCTTTGGCTACAATAATGATTAAGTAAAATGAAGGTTATTGCACTGAGTAATAATGTTTGTCTCTTTGGAGTGAAGAGTTGCAAAAGTTACTCTCTTTTGCCATCGCCACGGAAGTTGCCTAGAGGTTCCACTGATCTGGACCTAGGTGCTCTGAAATTATTAAAAAAAGTATTTGTTATCGTGATGTTTTACTGTATAGGTAAACCGCTTCATTGAGACCTCGCCCGCGGGGGCGAAGGCGAGTCGAGGTCTCAATTTCTAGTTAGAATCTAGGTAGAATATACAAGTTTCAGTTTTACCTTCTTCTTGAAAGCGTCAGTTCAATTTTTCCTTCTTTAACTTGTTTGAAAAGAGAAATTGCCCCAGCATGGCTTAGACCACGTGTTGGCACGTTGTTCACTGACAATATTTCATCACCTGAAACAAGAAATAAAAATTTCAATCAATTTGCTAAAACTGAAAATAAGTTTGTTATCTCAGTATTTAATATTGTTTAATTACCTTCAAAAATAGTACCCTTGTCAGCGGCTTGACCGTTCGGGAAGACTGTTTTCACAAATATTCCCATTTTTCCTTTCGGCGAATCGTTTCCTCCAACAATACTAAATCCGAGACTCTTATGGCCTGGCCCTTTCCAAAATTCCACTCTATGCATGGAATTATGTGAGTAATGACCCCCATGTTGCCCTTCCTGGTGAATATATGCGTTATATTCTTGCTGCCGAGATACGTGGGAGCTGTGACTTGGGGAACACCGCTGCGATCCAACTCTATTGAAAAATCTACTCCGGCTACTATTCCTTAGCTGTTCTGGTATACTCTCAAAAGATCTGTTTTGATACAATCTAGATACGTGCTTTATGTAGTGCGAAGAATTTTCTTTTACTTCATTAGATGTGTTATCGTTGTTAACTGGATATCCGATAGGTTGTGGTCTAGGATGATGTAACGATATTGGTCTATAGTTTGCATTTGGATTTCTAGGTATTGGTGATGATCGCATTGAAATTTCGATATTCGTTATATTCTGTAAAGATGTCGTTGATTGTGTGTAGCAATGTCTTTCCATTAATTTTTCGTCATCACTCTTTTGACTTGGTTGCCTTATTCCGTTGTTTACTTGCACACCCACCTCACATTTGCTATGAACATCTGTTCTGTTTATGTTATTATCATAGAAACCTTGCCCCTTATTTTTTGGGCCATAATATTGTGTGTCGCTTGGAAAATGAGTTTCGATTTTTATTTGATTTGAAGAAGATGGTTTATGAACTGTTTGGGAAATGATGTCGGGTGGTACGTTTGACGGAGTGGATGATGCCGCATTTTGTTCACTCGCTTGACTATTTATGATACGACTCAATGTTATAGGTGTTATTTCGTCATGTGCCATCACAAGATCAACTTGATATCTCTGAAATAATGCGCCATCTTCAACGGCCGCTTCAGTCGAACATGAATTGACTATGTGTTGCACTTCCTTGAGGGATGATAGTCCACGCAGTACTCGACCGTTGACATTTACTATTTCATCACCAATGCGTAGTCTACCATCTCTATGAGCTATTCCATCAAAATCGAGCTTTACCACAATGTAACGGATTTCAAAGTTTGATCCGGTACTGTCGAAATCAACCCTGTGTTGTGCTAAATAGACCCCCAAACTCTCATCCAATCTTGATTTAAGTAGCCTTATTTTTCTAAATCTTTTTGTGCAAGGACCTCTGCCAAAGATATCTATTTCAGAGGTCGGTTTTGCTTTTGGTTGATTTTCGTTAGGTAACGAGCTTGTAGAATTAGCTGAGCTTAACGCATTTTCCACTGGTGTTAACTGAGAGTTTAAAAATTTCATTTTTCTTGTTTGCACACGTTCGTCTAACGTTATGGTCTTATAAATATAAGGCGCTTTTTTATTCATAGTTTTCTTTGGTAACGGTGGTGGTTTACCATCGCTGTAATCAACAATATTATGACCATCATTCATGGTATATTTATGCTTATTTTCTCTGTTTTCATTTTCGTATTCGTAAGACGTCGGTTTCTCTATTGGAAATAGTGCACAAGGTGTTGAACTTCGACGCATTGGTATTTGAACTCTGCTAACATTAATTTTGTGATTGAAACTAAATTGTCTTGAAAATGTACCATGATTAGCGTCAGTATGAGAGTCATTATCGTTTCTGATAGAACCAGATGACAAGTGACAAGAGTAACCTGGTGGTGAATGGTTACTGTGTTCATCAGTTGGCCGTCCATCACTGTCGTATCCGGATTCATTTGAACTCACGTAGTTGCTTAAACGATGAGCTTGTAGAACTTCAGAGGTTTCTGGCCCGTGATGTATACTTTGTGTTGATGAACCTAATTCCGTTTTCAAATCTCGTACCGAACCAAATAATGAGTTATATTCATACACCGGTAAGCTGTTTCTATTTCTCGGAATAAGCATGGGATCATAGTCTAATGGTCCTCTTTGCGATATCATGGATGATCTTCTTGGAACTTCATCATTACGACGCATTGAATACATCGTTCCATCAATTTCATTGATACTCCTCATAGAACTTCTTGCGAAGTCATAATCATTCCTTAAAGCGGAGTTTAACAGCATGTTACTCTCATGAATAGATATACTGTCATTACTTTGATATCGCTCTTCCGATCTTGAATTATTTAGATACAGTCTTTCCCTGCGGAATTTCGGTGATTTTCTATCTATTCGTTCTGAGAAACTTTGCCTCACACCATTCACTCGTTGTTGTGAATTAATACTGTTTTCCTCTGGTAACACAGACAACTTAGATCTCAAAAAAGCATAAGGGAAATTAGGTTTTTTACATGTTCCATTACCTCCTTGTGCTTCTAGATTTGGAATGTTATCGCAACTGATTGCTTTAGTGGATGACGTGCCTAACGTATCTTCGGAAAGTGTATTGATTTGTTTTGTAGGAGATTTTTTGTTTTCATTATCAGCGTTTTGTAGATCTATGTCATCTGAAGGATCGTCGGCTTTCACGTAAGTCGACAGATGTGAAGTGGAACAACTTCGATACAGCGAAGGCCCGTTAGCGACTGGATAGTTTTCACTAGTTTTATGTGCATGTAACGATTGGGATTTGGATGAGTTCAGCATCCCCGTCGAGCCCATCCTATGGAAAAATGTTTTGAATGGGCTAGGTGATCTATCCCTAGAGTTGCTTTTGATTGAATCAGTGTCGTTGTCTTTTCTCAAAGACGTAGAGTCAGAGCTGCTCCGACCCATTTTCCAGTGCTGTTTCTTTTTATACTGGCCCGCTATATTTGTGGGAGTGTCTTCGTTGAAACCTCCAGTCGACGAGGTTTCAGGGTCATTTGTTTCTTTTGCATCTGTTTTCTTCAGCATATCTAATTTTTTCCCCATTCGACGACCCCACGTTGCGAACACTGAAAACGAAAACCAAAGGTTAGTTAGTTATACGTGACTACGAGGAACGTATGTTCATAGGTCATATCAGACATGACATATTGTGTAGGTAAGGTACCTTTCTTCATCTCCTTGACGTCGTCCTCCATGACCATAGCTGGAAGAGCGGTGACGATAGCGAATTCGTGCGCAGCGTTCGCGTGCGGAGTTTGCGCTTGTGTCGCGTGCGCAACGGCGCTGGCGGCGGCGTCTCGGCGCGGAGACGGCGTCGCGACGGCCCGCGGCGCGGTCACTTCCCTGCGCTTCGGCCCGCGGAAGAGGCGCATGATGACCACTCACGCAACCATCGCGCCACACCGCACGCGCCGGTTCTGAAAAACGAGGACGTTTATGTTAATTATTGTAATTATCACTTGCTTTACTGACAGATATTTGTGACCATTTTTTTTGTGAGCGGTCTGCATACTGTGCGATCCTGCAATCTTTACAAGGTCGTCTGTGGACGTCCTACGCTGCGCTTTTGGTCGAAGGGTCTGCATTATTCATTTAGTAGCTAGAAAATAGCAATACAAAAACTCTTTATGGAACAAGATAATAACACCACTCATGTGTAAACAAGGTAATGTATAAAAATGATACGTCGCAAAACAAGTTCATTATCCCTTCTCAGGCGGAGTGATGTTTGACGTGGAGTGGCGCGTACAAACCGCAGGACAGTTTAGAGACGCACCATCCGTGGCTATCATTACATCTGCATGATTGACGCACGCACAACCATAAAATAAGATGCGTCTTAGCGTGCACGCTAATACGTTCAAGTGACTCATCATGAACCCTAGCCAAGGTACTCGTTAGTCTAAACCGCCGGAAATTCAAGCGGCTTCGCGACGCCAGCCTTGTCTTATAACTGGCCATCACAACCAGTTCTGGATCACAGGCTCACATCTACGGGTTTATTTTTCACTTAAACGAACGCGACATCAAGTAATAGCTTTACCTTTAGGAAACGCTCAATCTTATTTTAATGGACAGTCCGTTACAGGAAATGTTAATGGATTAAACACGACTCGTCTGATCGAAGCAGTGGCTGGGATGGATTTAATTTATTATAACTCGAGTGCGTCCGTATCCACGCTGCTATAATTTCAGGGCGGTTATGTTTTCAGATGGTTTTAAAGATTACAAGGATTATCTCTACGCAATTTCGTTTCACCATCAGCGGTAAGGGTGGTTATTACCACTATTACTGTGTATCATGACTTAAAGCATTTACACATACCGACAGCATAATATTAGGCTACTATACTAGGTTTTGCTTTGCAAGACATGAAAAGGTGTTATGGGGTGTGCATTCTTGTGATGTGATAGCATTGATTGATGTATTTTGTTCATCTTATAAGAATACAAATATATAAGAATACAAATATTGATAGCATTGATGTCGTTTGTTATCAAGATTGAAAGATTGAAGTTCATCATCGGAAGTGTTTCAATATGAATAAAACACTATTCGGCACTAAGTTGGATTAAATGGTTTATTATTAAAACATTTCCTGCATGTGGTAATTTCAGCATCGTCTTTGTGGTTTCATGCATTAATGCCCACTGAGGTTAACCCAAATTCTTATTCTATTAGCGCAAACGAACGTAAGAGAAATCGTTTTCTCTTGCGTTGAAAAATAATGCCAACATTAGCGCACAGGCATTAAAAAAAGAAGAAAGATCCCGTTTGAATAGTTTTTTGTTTCTCGCAAATATTACAAAACGCGTACGTAACTTTATGCAACATACATTTTGGAGCGGTTTAATGCTGGTGCGTAACGCGTCATTAACTCAACAATTAACCTTAAGTGCATGATTCTCTACATTCCTAGAGTAGCCGCGACTTGACGAGTGCAGCGAATCTTACCTGCGCAGGATAATGGCTTAAATATCCTCTGATTGCCACCCAGTTAAGATTCCTAGCGGGTACAAAAATGCCTTGCAGGCCATTCTTGGTCCTGATTTGTTTAGTACCTACTTAGTAATTACGTTTTTCTTAATGGCGCCGTCTCGTGGAGACGTTGGTACAGGCCTACCTGACCATGTAATTATAGCGGCATCGCCTTTATATTTTAGCTACCGGAAACCTATTATTCAACAACGAGTTTCTTTATTTGTCTTAATCAACTATGCCTGTGATTTACGAATTGGATTCGTTAGGCGGGTGAAGACAGTTTTATTTGTACGTTTCTGACCCCATTCCTTTGTTATGTGCGATTCAATAAACAGTTGATGTAATTGATTAGTCTAGCTCGGACATTTATAGGGCTTGTGTTGACATGGCGATGACTTATTTATAGGTTAAAGGAATCAACACGGTAGCTAGCTGGTGTAATTGCCCCCTAATTTCACTGCATCTTTGCCCACGTCTGAGGCCTCAAATATTTAAGAAAGTGCAGTGAAGTCATTCTTGCATAGTAAAAAAATGCTGCACACAGCCTCACCACAAACCTTTACAGCAAATATAACAGTTTGTTTGAGAATAGTACCTGAGGTAATTAAGCATAGCTTGTGGAACACTGTTTGCTGTTTAATAAGTTGCGTTGCTCCGCGCCGCGCATACCTCAGTGAGAGGTCCTTATGTGATGGTTTTAAGGGCTGTATTTGAATGGAAGTTGGTCCCAGTGCGTGGCCCAGTGTTATGCTAGGCCCGCGTTTGACGGGCATTGACATCAAGTCGCGAGGCAGGTGTGCGACTAACTAATAGCACACTCACGAGTACCTTCGCGATAATATGGCGTGTCGCACGTTTTAAAGACGCGACGCTCCTGTCTTGTATCTTGGTACTTATAAAAATAGTCCTTTCATTGTATGTGTATCTAATGTACTTTAGAATTATTATTTTCAATCATTATTGATATGAAAATGTTGACCAATTTGGAATAGGAATGGGTTGAGCGATACACATAATTCAAATCGTACTTACGAGTATGATATGAAACCCAAGTAACTCAGATGATGAATTTAAAGCTCAGTGCAGTAAATCATGAAGCGTGTGATTTTATGAATTTTCATGTGATTGCTTTTCCTTTCCCCAAGCTTGTGCTATTGCTTGTTCTTACGGTTCAACGTCTTCCCATCTGAATCGGATAAGTTGAATCGTTTGTTGAAGTAAGCTTAACCGAAAGCTCTAAAAGTATCTGTGAATGCAATGCGGGTGTAAACAGTTTATATGCGTTGCATGACTCACCTCACGGCAGCGCACATGGTGCGATCTGCGCTGCGCGGGCGCGCGTGTGTCTCTGAAATAACATGCCGTACAAATAGATGAACAAATTTGGAAAATTATTGCTTTATTGCCAATAAAAATGGTTGTAAATTGTTCGGATGGATACATAACAGGATGCTATCGGATGTCATTAAATGTAAGAAACTGAAAATATTCATTGCTTATACTACGGTTGTTAATGCAATGCATAGGTATCTAGATATTGGTAGAGCTGCGCGTTGTCGGTGAAAAAAAAATCGTTGTATGAGGTATTAAAAGTGTTGCAATATGCATACTTTCACGACATCGAAAGTGAAATATACTTCATTTTATAAAGTGGCGTCCAGTAAAAAGTTGCTGTTCAGTAGTTATTATTTTAATTTACCTATATACTTAAAAATAACGATTTTTCATTGAGTTATCTAGTTTTGGATTATTTTAGTTCAGTTCGGTTAAGTAAAGTGTTAGATTCTTCATCCCATTACACAAACATATAAAGGTAGCTATGTATTTATAAAATCTGTTGGCTGTTATTATGAATCAGTAAATAATTGTGGTTAATATGTGGTTAACTAAAGTACTTATCGCATTTGCCTTTGGACCGTCTCTACAAGATAGAATGCGCGATGGAAACCTAATATGGTATGCGATAATGATTTTAGCCCGTGGTTGTGGTGTATATTTCTCTAACCACAAGGTCAAACAAACTTGTTGTTACCAGAAACCATCATAAAATACTGATATGATAGCGGACAGTATGAAAGTATTCGGTAACAAAAAAAATAATTTATTTTGATGTGTAATTTATGGCTTGACACTTAAGTCTTCAGGGACTTATGTAGTCTATCCTAATATTATAATGACGCAGAAGAATTTATTTGTTTGTTTGAACGCGCTAAGTCTCTCCGCCTTAGTCGCACTTGGCTTGGTCTGTAGTCAATAGCATAACCATACTAAATTTAAAAAAAAACTTAGGACGTGATGGACCGATTTGAAAAATAGTAATTTGTGTTTGATAGCTTATTTGTCGAGTAAGATTATAAAAAAAACGTTACATTAGAAGGGGAGGAAGCAAACTCGAATAGCGCCGACGCAGTCGCGAGACCACTGGTAGTAATAAATAACGTCCTTGTGAAGAGTTGAATAAGCTTACTGCCTTATTAAAAGTACGAGGCTCAAATACGCATAATTATTACACTATCATAATTCTAAAGGCGTGTAGGGATCGGAAACATAAAAATACCTTCACGCAGAATGTTTTATCGCCATCTATTGCAGGACAATAGAGCCGCGTTGAAAGAGTAGCTAATGGTGCCTATAGTGCCTACAAAACTCTACTTACACCATGACATGCAAATAGAGGCACACAGAAGAAATGAAAAATGGTAAAACTCAAATCCATTTACAAATCAGCACTATCACTACGTGCAATGTGCAAAGCTTAGGCACACTTTATGGGATATTTTTGTAGTAGTGGGTGTTATTTTCTTTAGGTTTTAATTAAGTAGGGGCTTAATTAACTAATCTGGTCATATCGTCTCGCGGTTATTATTTTTTATTAAATTTTCACTCTGTATTTTACAATGCTACGAAATATAATAATATGTTACATTCTGTCTTTCGTTTCGGTTATTTTAGCGATACATGTTTTAATTGTGTTGACTGCTCATATAATCCCTTTAACATCGCGTTTATTGACTGCCAATGGGGAAAGTGTGCAGGTCTAATGCAATTTTTTATCACATTAAGCCCAGTGAACCGTAACTAAGTTCAGGGGTTGGCTGTGGCTGCACGAGACACTGGGACAAAGGGCGTTATTAACGCCCCGTCTCCGTTACACGCGTCGTCTGCACGTCTCAAACAATGCGGTGTTGCCATTAGGGGGGCTTGTTTTCGAAATACTGATGGAGGTGTCTGCGGGATTAGCTACTAGAGGAACGTGTGCCTTTTTGTTTTATTAGTAGTGTCGTTTGGGTTTAACACGTTCCGGGACAGTGAACGTCTACAGGCGTGAAAACAATAAACATCTATTGTGTCTGGAATAGTGTCCCGGAACGTGTTAAACCCGACTTTAAAAAAAGGAGGTTCTCAGTTCGACCTGTATTTGTTTGTATGTGTGTTTCCGCTAATATCTCGCGTTTGGCTGGACCGATTTTGATGCGGTTTTCAGTTAAGTATTTGTTTTAATAGATTTTAAGAAGCCATTCTACAGTAAATTTAATATGGTATATTCAGGTCTAACAGCCTGTTTAACAATGTCCTAATAAGTTCTGGTTAGCGTTATCTGTCCAATAATTCATAAATATTTAAATTATTCGTTGGTTAGTGCTTATTCGTCATTTATAATCAGGTCATAAGTCAAGCATTTTTGACTGCATAATAAATAATATTACCTCTTACAGTTTAATATTAAAGGAATTAGTCTACGACCCCGTAAGGACAAAATGTGGAGATCTTATAAGGCTCTGGCGTCTAGACAGCAAAGTTTTTCAAAGTTAAAATTATTTTTTAATATTTTTGCGCATTTAAGATTAGGAAAATCGTACTTTGGATTGATGATCCACGAAAACTTTTTAATAAAGTTTTTGTTATTAAGAGTCATCATCACACTCATCACAGCTGTAGATTAATAGGAATATATTTGAAGTCACGAGATTATAGAAGCCAAAAACGTTGGGACATCTGATAATTAATAAGTAAACATGTCCATTGCGGGAATTCGGTGGCGGAAAAGGGCAAGGCACGTGTTGCCTCTAAATCATTAGGCACTGATATAATGGAACGTGATATTTTGCAAATTACCTACCTGCCTGCACCCGCAGCCGAGATTCTGGTTACAATGTCATTTATTGCGCTCCCGTGATACGCCTATAAAATGAAATCGTGTTTTGTTGCAATTGTTTGTTTTGCCCACTTTCACGCGGATCGGGTTGCGTTACATTCTTCAAATAAATAAATATGCGCCAGACAACACACCAATTGTCTGGTTTCGTGGTAAGGAATTTTCTTCCTTGTGTTACGAATACCAGACAATGATAATAACGGGGGCGTCTCCCATAAATACTTAAATGCATTACATCCATGACAAAGGTACAATGTTCTTGCTCATCAAACAAACAATTTCCTCATGTGGGATTCGAACCCGCGCGGCCGGCGTAATAGTCAGGAGCGCTAACCAATAGACCAAACGCGTCGTCATAATTATAAATATTTTTACGGTACCTAGAAAGAAACGTATACTACACCATTTTCTTCTAAGATACTGAAGGTCTACTACGAAAAACGAAATCCGTCAATACGATTATCGTTTTTCGGATCCGAAAGATTTTTAGTATGGAATACTTACTATGAAATGCTTCGGATCCGCAAAACGGATTTCGTTTTTCGTAGTAGGCCTTCTGATACTTACTTAGTTATTATTCGGCGATCGATTATGTCAGAACGGGAGTGTAAATGTGTCATGTAGTAAATTTACTTACGGCCTGTTTCACAATGTCCTAATAAGTTCTGTTTAGCGTTATCTATACAAT
This sequence comes from Pyrausta aurata, assembly GCA_963584085.1. Lineage (NCBI taxonomy): Eukaryota > Metazoa > Arthropoda > Insecta > Lepidoptera > Crambidae > Pyrausta > Pyrausta aurata. The sequence continues at coordinate 9,991,826 of OY757252.1, read as the reverse complement.
ATTATACGAAGTGACGTTCCTTATTTGAATAATTCGTTGGTCAGCGACTATGTGTCTAAAGTGAAAAGGCCCTTTGAAATCCCGATGCAGTTAGATAGACTTGAATATTTAAAAATCTGTTAGCCATATTTGTAACCTATTGTGCAGCTTTAAAAAAAGTTTAACTTTATGCTTACGGACCTATTAAAATTCAACACACGAAAAAATGCATTTTCTTTTTGTTTGGTGCTCAAAGTTAATGTCTTCCATTGTCATAATGTTTTGTTAGCCTTATCTACATAGATGTATACCTAGAAATAGTGCTTTAAACCGAAGATTTACTGATCGTAGAGCTAACAGTACCCGTTACAGTGCAAACAAAGAGAATACAACATTAAGTTTAAATCCTTATTTGCCATTTGTGTCAATGTTGACACAAGTGTATGAAGCGTGTTAATTTTCTATCAAATTTGTTTGAAGACTGGAATTGACTGGAATGTATTAGTATAACGGATGAGATTACAATGCGTATGAGTTTGTACATGTGTGTTTTTTTACTCCACATTTTAGCTATCTGACAAAGAAGGTAGGTACAACATGGCATTTATTACCATTTAGATAAGAAAATTATTTCTTTGAATCTTGCAAATCATAAACCTTCTAACAATAATTAAGAATTTACTAAACGGGGTTCTAGATAAAGTATCAATATCAAAATGACAACGAAGTTTGACTTCCTTAAAATGTATGAAATTAACTTAATAAGCTTTCGCAACCACGTGGTCCATTGTAAATTTTTGTATATTTTGACGATAGCGAACTTCGTCTTCGTTAATTTAAATTGTTATAATATAATTTCAAATTCCAATATACAATTCAACTTGTGACAATTACTAGGCAATACGTTGGTAGATGTAAAGATGTTTTTGTATGTAAATAATTTGTAAACATGCAATTCATAAGGCGTAGCATTGAGAAAGACTTCTTATTTGAAGTGGGGAAAGGCATTCGAATGTAATTTGATGCCCAGTAAAACGTGGATGTTACTACTTATACATTGTAAGGAATATCCTTCACATTATTCCAATAGTCTTACAAATGTACCGTTTGTTGCTACATAATTACCTTTGAGCCGTTAATCGGCAAGTTGCATTACGCTCGCAACTGTGAAGGGCTTATACGAGATTTATTGACAAAATTAATGTTTTATGTCGTTATGTATTCCCTATTAGACATAAATACTCACTACTGTCCGCGCTAATGACTTAGGATATCATATTTTACTATAGCTATCATAATGTACACGCTTAACTAGTTTTAACCCGAGTTTATTAAAATTAATTCCTAGCACGACACCACAATGCTTTGCGGCCTAGATACGGAATGAATTATTACGCTTTTTAGATGAACTTATTCACGCAATTCCTTAATTGCCTTTGAAAGCATCTCATTTCATTTATTAAAGTAATGTGCGCGCTAGACCTTTCCGCGTAAGTGAATAGGCATGGTAATTCTAACTATGATAATTTGCTTAGTAGCGGCATTCAGCTAATGTAAGTTATTGTTCACAGGGCATGATTAAAACTAAGCGCATTCAATTACGTGTGTAATATAGGTAATTTGTAGCTGGTACAGTTAGGGGACAATTTACAAGCGCGTGGGCGGGCGGGCGGCCGTAGGCGGACGCGGCCATTCACGGGAAATGCCCCACTACTACACCTACACCCAGATGCGACTTTTACGACGAACAACAAAATGCACCTCAATAAAACTTTAACACTTTCACAATACCACAGTTTCGAAAGTAAACAATGAATACAATGAACAACAATTTGTAAACACCTCTTTTGTTAAGAACTGATCTAGCCGAACAAAGAGCGTTCCTAATTTAACAGGATAGTAAAGCATTAGTTTATTTTCAACTTTATTACGCAAGAGATAAGCGAGGGTCAATGTTCTTAATGGCTTAATAGATAACGATGCAGCGGTGGACGTGTGGCGTCGGAAGCGAGGTTCCTTGCGCCGTCCAGCGAGGTAAATCAAACGCGTCAGCCTAAGCGACATTAATAGCAGGCAATAAAACAAACTTGACTGTTTCCTGCCTCAAAATTGTCTCCAGCGAATGTTCCATAGACGTTAATATTTACGATTACAAATTAGCATAAAAGTAATCTTTACTCAGAGAAACCTTTCGTTTAGTTGCCATGCTCGTTCATAACTTTGTGACATTCATGAGGTACTACTTACACCATGTTTCAGCTTAGCATCAATGATTTAGCATTGCCTTTATTAAAGGATATGAATAAATGCTACTTTCATGTTTACGTGATTTTACAGTCATTTATTACAAAACAAACTTGTATTCTCTTAAATTACTTAAAATTAGCGATTTTGAATTCGTGACCTGTAATGACCCTACGGATCTTTTTACCATGTTTCATCGGGCTCCGAGCCGGCAATTTGCATTAAACATTTGAAAGTTTCCTGAGATTTTAGTGGAAGTTAGCATGCGATTCACAAAACAAGTAGATCGCATCACGATACAGTTCTAAAGTCCGGAAAAAACTCGCGATTCTGATTTGTTTCACGTGTTATCCGAGAGTTTGCTACTTAAAGCTATTATAGTTTGTTAAGCCTCATGGACACGGAACGCCATAAAAGGCATGAATTATATCGTTCCGTACACGGTGGACCTTATAAAAGTAATATCAACACATAACGCTCATTAAAATAAAAATCATATTTGCATGAATTATAGATCAGTAGCAATATCAATAAAATTGGAGATGTTATCCATTGCTATTCTATTAGCAATTAATTTCAATAGATTTCGATCAATTCTACCATCAACGATCTACATAGAAAAAAGTTATTACTTCGGCTGGTGGGGAAAAAAATAAAACTATTGCTTTTGGAAACAGGAACAGGAAACTATTTTTTGCCCAATATAAATATTTTTGATTATTTATGTACTTTAATGGCTTTTTGAAAAGAAGACTTTGGGCTTAGTAAACAAATAAAAGAACAATGCTCATGCCTTTTACATTCAAAGGTTTACAAATAGTGTTATCCCTAACACCGTCGTGTCTTTTTGTTCTTTCACGAACCAACGGGTCGGGCTATTCGACTAAGCACTTATATCATCCATAATATAGTAAGGGAGTTTATAAAACAATCAGAAGTGATCGACAAATCGGTTGGGTTACCTAAAAAGCGTTGCGTGTGTCGATTGTAATAACTGCCTTGTTCTACGCAGTGAAAGCCGTTATTGTTACTCAATCCACGGTAATAGTTGAAAGGCCGATCCACGAGCAGAGACTTCTGTTTACGAGCATCTTTCATTAGTGAAAATTAAAATTCCAATTAATAGTTATCTCAACGGCGGAACCTGTTCGCTTCCTGCGTTACGCTAAACCAGTCCGGCGCCTAATATTTTTTTCTCTTTAACTTCTCAACGGTCTGTCCACGGTTGTTACATAATTGTGTAGAATTAGACATTTGAGAGAATGTAACTAGTTATCGTAAATCTTCAATCGGAATTGGACAGAAAATTGATGACGGTGAGAAGTACGCAAAAACTATTTAAATAGTAACATTGATATTATAAAATTAAAGAGCTCGTTTCGGAGATGTGATGCTTGAATTTCAATAGTGAATGATAAAATCTAGACATTCGTTTTAGTTTCAATTATGCCCTCATCAAAATACCTACTCACTAAAACAATTATGTAGATATATCTAAAGTTCCATAATAATATGGTAATACTAGCTTTTGCCCGCGACTTCGTTCGCGTGGACTTCAGGTTCGTCCCGTCTAGTAGCGCAAAAAATGTGTTTTTTTACGACCTCACATTAGAAACCTCAAAAATTGTAGCCTATATGTTATTCTGATGTATAAGCTATATTGTGGTAAAGTTTCATTCAAATCCATTCAGTAGTTTTTACGTGAAAGAGTAACAAACATCCATACATCCATACTTACAAACTTTCGCCTTTATAATAGTAGTAGGATTTAGAGAGGCTGTAGTTGACTTAAGTACCTACTACAATAATACTGCAAGCAAATAAAAATATATTGCTTTGCAAAGGAACGTGCAACAAAGTGTCCTACTGGTTCTGAGAACTAATGGATTGATAAGATATTTCTCAATGATCGTAATTTAAGTACATATACATATCGATACTCGGAGAAGATAGTCTGCCTACGATAACTTTGGTATTTCTGATAGAGATAAGACTAAAAAGAATGTCATATTACCTATCAGGCAGGTATGGGAAACCTACTTCTACCTACCATTCTGTGTTTTCAATTTTAACTTCGGTTGAACAAGAAAAACAAAAGTATACGAGGAAACTTTAGAAGCTGTTAAATAAGATGTGCTGTGTTTACTTGATTATTATCTCTTTAACTATCGTATACATTATTATCAGCATATTAGAGTCCATAGGTTATTCAATTGCATACTTTTATTGGACATTTAACATAATACACCTATAAAAGCGGTAATTATGCGAAACAAGTGACATTTAAAAGCAACAAATTATAATGGACCGCGGATGCGAGAATGCGTTCACTTTTTGCGGCTCACTGCGGTCCCACGACTAAAATAAACGAAAAATAAAAATAATTTCTTAAAATCGCCCGATATCGAGGCGATCACCGAGTTAAGGACACGAGTATTGATATGTGGCTCATTTGTTTAACTGGTCCGATAAGTTTTTACTTGCTGTCAGATACAATGTTGCTGCGTCGCGGTGGCATTGAGAGTGCCCGATATTTTGGTAACGTCTGTCGGGACAAGATTTAGGATACTACATACATACAGCGTGTGGCCTGTAATAGGAGCAAAAAAATTGATCAATGATTCTACATAGTATTCGTAGTTACCTTGAACCTGGTCATAGTGCTCCAAAATGCTTTAAATAAAAGATATAGTAATCCAAAGTTTTAGTCTCTAGTCAATGTATATCAAAATCGCTAATTCGTTGTAATAAATGACAATGTCAAGTTCTATGACTGGACTCATTTGTTTGCAATACATTGCTGGTTCGGCTTATTTTGTTAGAAAATAACAATAAAAGTATTTTTCAGTTTGAAAAATTAAAACTATTTAATACTAGCTTTTGCCCGCGACTTCGTTCGCGTGGACTTCAGGTTCGTCCCGTTTAGTCTAGTAATAAGTAAGAAATACGGTAACTAAGCACTGCAGAGCCCTAAATTGTAGCCTATATGTTATTCTGATGTATAAGCTATATTGTGGTAAAGTTTCATTCAAATCCATTCAGTAGTTTTTACGTGAAAGAGTAACAAACATCCATACATCCATACATCCATACTTACAAACTTTCGCCTTTATAATAGTAGTAGGATGGATTAGTCGTCACTTAAAGGGCCTACATTTTAATTTTTTGCTCCTATTACAGGTCACA